>OY992879.1:138464402-138576902 GCA_963921405.1 Cepaea hortensis | reverse complement strand
TTAATTGAAATTAAAAGAAAGCGGTTATTAGTTATCTGTAGAGGGTTGTAGTTGTTTAAACACTATCATCATACGGGTTACAAATTAACACATTATAAAAGTAAAAAAAAATGGTCGGTATTATTGGTTGTAGTGGGTATGGCTTAGTGTCATTTATTGGTAAGGGGTGCGTAGCGGTTATTAGTGGCATGTAGATGGTCGTAGTGGTTTAAACACTATCATCATAAGGTTAAGAATAAAAAAAATTAAAATGTAAAGATGGTAGCTAGTAGTTGGTGTAGTGGTTGGGATGTGTGTACATATGCGTGTGAGCGGGTGTGATAGGGTTACAGTACTCTTCCTCCGGATGGTGGAATGGTCGTAGAGTGGGTGTAAGACGAGATTTCGTTGTTATGGAGGTGGATGAATCGAGTTGCAGAATGGCTGAAGGGACGAGACGAGTGGCAAAGTGGCTAGCGAGGAGGTCGGCATGGCTAAAGGATGAAGATTATGTGGCAAAGTGACTAGCGAGGACGTCGGCATGGCTGAAGGGTGGCGACGGGGAGGAAAAGTGGTTAGCGAGGAGGTCGGCGGGGCTGAAGTGTGGAGACGGGGTAGCAAAGTGACTAGCAAGGAGGTCGCCGTGGCTGAGATTATGGCTCATAGGTCAGCGTGGCTGCATGTATGACACAGTGATCGCCGTGTCTGCGTATATTTGGAGTCACCATGGCTGCATGTATGACACAGTGATCGTGGTGACTGAGTGTATGACTTAGGGGTCGCCACGTCTGAGTGTATAACACAGTGGTTGGTGTGGCTGAGTATATAACCTAGTGGTCGGGGTGGCAGCGAGTATAACTCGTATTTTATGTATGATTCGCGCTCTCAATCTCTCTCTCTCTCTCTCTCTCTCTCTCTCTCTCTCTCTCTCTCTCTCTCTCTCTCTCTCTCTCTCTCTCTTTGTGTGTTTCTTTCTTCCACTCTGTTTCCGTTCTGGTGTGACATAAGTGTGATACCAGTACTTTGTCTGACATCCCAACACCATAGTTAGATTGGGTCAACTAGGACATCTGCTCTTATTTATTCAGTGACATAACGCGAAATTATGCTTACCTTTGCCATTGGTAATGACATCGCGACTGAGCCTGTTAAAGGCTCATGGAGTTAAATTGTTTCCTCGGTGACTTGATCTAGGTTCAACAAAGAGGTAGCAACAACTGCATCATATTGAAGACCAGTTTTGTATAGATATGTGGGAGTTAATCCGTTAAGAGTAACTTATTCAATGAATGGAAGTTTAGCATTGGTGTCTTTATGGTCCTCCCATGTTCGGTGGTCATCATTGTTCACCTTCATAGCTTTCAGTTTTGCGATACATGCAGCGCTATGAGGAGGGGTTTTACGATGGCAGACCTTCGTATGGTGTCCTATAATATTACATTTCAGACAATACTGTTTCTCCTCTCTTAATGCATGTTGAACTAAATTTTGGGTTGTGGTAGTTTTCTTCTCAACCATGGGTTTATTTTGACTGTTGCCATTATTTTCCTTAGGTTTCTAAGAATTGTCATGTGAGGCAACTACTGACTCCTGATGAGCACCTAGAGATTTCTTTTGTGACTTTTTATATATCTTTTTCTATGGTAACAATAGCATCCAGTTTCTCAGCTCCATGCTGAGTAAGGAATGCCTAGAAAAACAATCCTTGCATTGCTTGCATTTGTGGCATCATATCTTTGTGAGTCTGGCTTTTCAGCTCTGTTGGAAATTAAAACGAAACGACGTAATAGATTAGCTGTTGATAATTGTCTCCGTTGTGCCATTTCAAGCACCCCTCCGCATATTTCAGAATTGCTGCGGAAAATAAACAGTCACAGTGTTCTCACTGATTACAATCTTTATTTAAATGAAGTTAATTACAAATTTACAATATCATGGTTTTGTAATGAGCGTTTTGTTTGAAGAAGCAAAATGTTATGGCATTCGGATGTCGTATATTAAGCTACAAGTCTTTGACGTTTTAACTGTTTATTTATTGTAGTATAATTAATGTGGTGGTTTAATAAAATATTATGAATATAAAAATGTTTTTATTTAAGTTTTAATATCCTCAGCATTTCCATTTGCCATTAAATGTCTAAACCACACTATAAAATTTATCTTTGCATGTAAAGGTTATATACACCTATGGAATAAACTAAGGATTTTCAGTATTATAGGCATGTTATTATTAATGCAGCTTTTGAGGCTGACAATTTTGGAAAGGTGGGGGGGGGGGGGGGTGACAGTCTGAACATATTGTGAAGGGGGGCATGGGCCAAAAAAGGTTGAGAATCACTGGACTAGAGGAAGTGAAGTTCATCTCTCATATATTGTATGAAGAGAACCAAAATAAAGTTCAGTCAATATCTCCCTAAGTCGAAGATATAATCACGTATTCTCTTCTTAAGATTACCCTATAACTTCGTAAAGAAACTCTACTATAACTTCAAATGTACTAGTTCTTAAGATAATTATGGTTTCCAACTTACCATAAGACATAATGAACTTTAACGAAAACACAACACCTCAACAACAGCCGACTGGCCAGCAGGTCTGGTTTCGTCAGTTCATCTCTAGTGACTGCACCTTAACATACAACTTCTGCCAGCATCTGCTGAGTTCACCTTATTAATGAAAGTACTCGTGACGCTTCTAATGGTAGGCCACCATTTTCGCTCAAACTTGACGTCACTCTGCGTGGGTGTTATTGATATTCTTGGAATTGTGGAACTAGGGCGCTAATTTGAAACAATGGGGATAATTTTCCCAGTTGTGGTCCCTGTCTATTGCCAAGCGTTAATTCTTCGTGACAATGATTAAGACAAACATCCTCTGGGATGGGCTCGTTCCGCCATCTCACTGGTGATCAAAAGCCAGATGTTCATCTGTTCTTAGCTTATTTACAACTTCAGTCGTTGATAATATTATAAGGTGAAGGGGGGAAGTAGATGAATGTTAAAGTTAAGAACCACAGGTGTTTGTGTCTGGGAGTACACCTTAACACTGAAGTATTTGTCTCTGTATCTTTGTTGTGTTTCGGGATTTATCAGGGCTGAACAAGAAATGTTACAATGGCAATGAAGGAACAATAGGGGTTGGGAGAAAAAGAATGAAGAGGAAGAAAAGGAAATGCCGGAGAAAGAAAGGGAGCGAACACAGAAGTAGGAAAGGAAAAGAATAGTGCGAAACAAAAACAAAACAAAAATACTCGTATAATAGAAATGCGGCAGGATTTGACAGAAAGACTGTTTCTAACAGAGAGACTTTGGTTTACTGACGCGCAAAGGAATCTTACTCCATGGTACGCAGAAATAGAAACATGATATTTTTAAAATAGCGTTCACTTTCTTTGAACTCAAGCGTAGTAGTAATAGCAGTAGTAATAGCAGTAGTAGTAGTAGTAGTAGTAGCAGCAGCAGCAGTGCTATTACGTGCTACTACTTCAAGTTCACTGGACTGATGTGTTTTTTTTTAAATAATAGAACTAGAAATCTTTCTTCCAGAACCTACAAGGCAGGGCTGAAGGTTAGTGGGTGCAGTTTTACAATCTTGACATACTGGGTTCGATGTCAGGTTAGTGGGTGCAGTTTTACAATCTTGACATACTGGGTTCGATGTCAGACACAGGCAGTTTGGAAGCAAGTTGGTACTTATTAGAGACTGCTACATAAACTTCACCACTCCGTTACCAGCTTGATAAGCATGATACAGTTTTTCCATACATCATGTGCCATGCCGCTAAGCGTGTGCGATCATGATTCGCCATTTCACTCGATCACCAGAGTCGTGGATCAGCCACATGGTCAATACATCCGGATATTTACTTCTCTAACTTTTCCTTGTTCTCTTCCCCTCGATCTTGTCAGTTGTCACCAATATCTCTAATTTATTTATTCTCATAACATGTCCAACAAAATGTTGACTTTCTATGTCTAATTTCTCTAATCAGTTTACGATTTTCATTTGTTTCTTTTAGGACTTGGTCGTTGGTTTTTCTGTCTGCCCATGGTATTCGATAAAGTTCCTACATATGCTTTAGTTGCTAGTGCTCGGTGAGCTTTATGCGACTGTGTGTGTGTGTCTATGTTTTTGTTTGTGTCTGTGTTTGTGTCTGTGAGTGTGTGTGTGAGTGAGTGAGTGAGTGTGTGTGTGTGTGTGTGTGTGTGTGTGTGTGTGTGTGTGTGTGTGTGTGTGTGTGTGTGTGTGTGTGTGTGTGTGTGGACGTGTGTCAATGAATCTTCAGCTATTTCTCGTTACATTTACCTTGTTGTGTACACACACAAATACACACATACACACGTATGTGCAGCTGCTACGGTTGCTATTACTACTACTTCTTCTTCTACTACTACTACTACTACTACTACTACTACTACTACTACTACTACTACTACTACTACTACTACTACTACTACTACTACTACTACTACTACTACTACTACTACTACTACTACTACTACTACTACTACTACTACTACTACTACTACTACTACTACTACTACTACTACTACTACTACTACTACTACTACTACTACTACTACTACTACTACTACTACTACTACTACTACTACTACTACTACTACTACTACTACTACTACTACTACTACTACTACTACTACTACTACTACTACTACTACTACTACTACTACTACTACTACTACTACTACTACTACTACTACTACTACTACTACTACTACTACTACTACTACTACTACTACTACTACTACTACTACTACTACTACTACTACTACTACTACTACTACTACTACTACTACTACTACTACTACTACTACTACTACTACTACTACTACTACTACTACTACTACTACTACTACTACTACTACTACTACTACTACTACTACTACTACTACTACTACTACTACTACTACTACTACTACTACTACTACTACTACTACTACTACTACTACTACTACTACTACTACTACTACTACTACTACTACTACTACTACTACTACTACTACTACTACTACTACTACTACTACTACTACTACTACTACTACTACTACTACTACTACTACTACTACTACTACTACTACTACTACTACTACTACTACTACTACTACTACTACTACTACTACTACTACTACTACTACTACTACTACTACTACTACTACTACTACTACTACTACTACTACTACTACTACTACTACTACTACTACTACTACTACTACTACTACTACTACTACTACTACTACTACTACTACTACTACTACTACTACTACTACTACTACTACTACTACTACTACTACTACTACTACTACTACTACTACTACTACTACTACTACTACTACTACTACTACTACTACTACTACTACTACTACTACTACTACTACTACTACTACTACTACTACTACTACTACTACTACTACTACTACTACTACTACTACTACTACTACTACTACTACTACTACTACTACTACTACTACTACTACTACTACTACTACTACTACTACTACTACTACTACTACTACTACTACTACTACTACTACTACTACTACTACTACTACTACTACTACTACTACTACTACTACTACTACTACTACTACTACTACTACTACTACTACTACTACTACTACTACTACTACTACTACTACTACTACTACTACTACTACTACTACTACTACTACTACTACTACTACTACTACTACTACTACTACTACTACTACTACTACTACTACTACTACTACTACTACTACTACTACTACTACTACTACTACTACTACTACTACTACTACTACTACTACTACTACTACTACTACTACTACTACTACTACTACTACTACTACTACTACTACTACTACTACTACTACTACTACTACTACTACTACTACTACTACTACTACTACTACTACTACTACTACTACTACTACTACTACTACTACTACTACTACTACTACTACTACTACTACTACTACTACTACTACTACTACTACTACTACTACTACTACTACTACTACTACTACTACTACTACTACTACTACTACTACTACTACTACTACTACTACTACTACTACTACTACTACTACTACTACTACTACTACTACTACTACTACTACTACTACTACTACTACTACTACTACTACTACTACTACTACTACTACTACTACTACTACTACTACTACTACTACTACTACTACTACTACTACTACTACTACTACTACTACTACTACTACTACTACTACTACTACTACTACTACTACTACTACTACTACTACTACTACTACTACTACTACTACTACTACTACTACTACTACTACTACTACTACTTGTACCGAGACCCCTGGGGCTTTGTCAGGAAGGGGTACATTTCGACCTTCTCACCCTGCATTGACCACACACACGTATAGTTCATCTACCGAACCCCTACAGACTTGGGACTCCACCTGTCTTTCACTTCCCAACCTAATGACTAATACCCTTTGGCGGCTCAGCCGACACACATAAACTATAGCAAAGACATGGTAACAAAACTGCGAACTTTTATGTACAATAGATAGAGAAGAAGGTTGAAGAGTAAGCTATAAATTAGGTCTATAGACAGTTAGACAACAGAGTTTAGAAGATTCAGAGATGATCCCAGTGTCATCATTAGGCATGTGAAGATCTGTTGGGTGTGTATGTCTGGTCGGTCTCGTAGACTCATCGGGCTCCCTCCAAGCAAGGTTGACATGAACGTTGCTGACCATTCCTGTTTCATCCAAGTCCCCGGTGAATACTAAACGGGATTGGCCGTTCTGAAATCCTGTGACTGGATATTATTAGCACCAATGTTAGTTGAATAAGTGTCACTCAATGACGTAGCCACCACAACTAGCTCTCACATAAAGTCTGCCTGGGGTGACCCTCTGACATGAGGCGTCCCCAGCTGAAGATCTCTAAGTGCTGCACACATGTTGGAGCTTAGCAGCTTAACTACAGTACAAAATGTCTGACTGACTCTGACTGGGTCGTAGAAATTTGCAGAACCTCCATCGCCTTTAGATGGTAAGTGTCACTAGTATCGGCGACGAATATCAGGACCGATCGGTCCCTAACTGGGTCTGGTCACATAGAACGGTGGCCGCCTTAATGGTTCATCTAGCAATAATAAAGTCTCAATAGATGATCAGCCTGTTAGACCAAATCGTGATCTGTTCATATATTCATCGTCGGACTTCACCTCAACTGGTGGTAGACAGTGTACTTCAGATTGTACTACCCTGTAGGCACAAGTTAAGGTTGCTGTCAATGAATGAGACGTTGTTGGCTGGCTCCCAGAGCGTTGACATCACCCGAGTATGGGCGGTCTCCCTGGAATGAGCGCATAGCCATATCGGTCCATCTCATGATAAGCTTCTAATTACAACCAGGAAGATAAACCCTGCAAGGAGAGTGGTAGGTGAGAGCATTCGGTACCACCTCTGACAAACATACACATCATCAACACATATGCCCTCAGCTAGTTAGTACCCTATCATTGAGGGTTACTGGATCTTCTCAATCATGAAAGAAGTTCAGGCATGAATGCGATTCCGTTGTCAGGTAGCACCTAGAATTTCTCATCTGGGAGGCACGGTTCCAGTAAGTATCAATTTGGACATTCAGTAATCATGTCACCTGATCCTGGCTCTCCCTCTCTCTTTCCCTTCTGCAATCCCTACGGTAAACTATTTAAATTTTACACAAGTGTAGGAGTCGTCGCCCATGTAGAATTGTCCATCCGGAAAATTCATCATCATCATCATCATCATCATCAATCATCATCATCAATCATCATCATCAATCATCATCATCAATCATCATCACCAATCATCATCATCAATCATCATCACCAATCATCATCATCAATCATCATCATCAATCATCATCATCAATCATCATCAATCAATCATCATCATCAATCATCATCATCAATCATCATCATCAATCATCATCATCAATCATCATCATCAATCATCATCATCAATCATCATCATCATCAATCATCATCATCAATCATCAATCATTATCATCAATCATCACCATCAATCATTATCATCTATCATCATCATCAATCATCATCATCAATCATCATCATCAATCATCATCATCAATAATCATCATCTATCATCATCATCAATCATCATCATCAATCATCATCATCAATCATCATCACCAATCATCATCATCATCAATCATCATCATCAATCATCATCATCAATCATCATCATGATCAATCATAATCATCAATCATCATCACCAATCATCATCATCAATCATCAACACCAATCATCATCACCAATCATCATCACCAATCATCATCATCAATCATCATCACCAATCATCATCACCAATCATCATCATCAATCATCGTCATCAATCATCATCATCAATCATCATCAATCAATCATCATCATCAATCATCATCATCAATCATCATCATCAATCATCATCATCAATCATCATCATCATCAATCATCATCATCAATCATCAATCATCATCATCAATCATCACCATCAATCATTATCATCTATCATCATCATCATCATCAATCATTATCATCTATCATCATCATCAATCATCATCATCAATCATCATCGTCAATCATCATCATCAATCATCATCATCAATCATCATCACCAATCATCATCATCAATCATCATCATCATCAATCATCATCATCAATCATCATCATCAATCATCATCATCATCAATCATCATCAATCATCATCAATCATCATCAATTATCATCATCATCATCATCATCATCACAATCACCATCACCACCACCACCACCATCATCATCATCATCATCATCATCATCATCATCATCACCACCATCATCATCAATCAATCAACCAAGCAATCAATAGCAGTATTATAATTGCACATGATATCCCACTCCATGTAGATGGTGTAAGTCCAAACCCGTTCCGGTACCCCGTTAATTAGCGGTGGTCAATGTGTGAACGGTTCAAATGGCCTGACAGGGCCAGTCATCTCAAATTTAGAATGCAGCCAGCATCCCATCCCATAATTCCTGTTGTCTCTCAATGTATAGAAGAACCCTCCTCCTCATCACCATACCCCTAGTATAGGTGTCCCCAGACAATAAGAATAGAGCAGAGGAAAGTGTAGAGTATATGACCGAACGTTCCTCTCGAAATCATGACGTCAATACACACTGTATCCCACTCGGACTCGCTTCGTACCACCACGCGTCATTCCTTCCCGAATCGCGAGGTATATGTACACCACGACCCACATTAAGTAAATCACTACCACATTGACACTGAACAAATCATCAGCACATTCCCCTGGAATATATCAGTACCACAATCCTATGTAATAAAGCAGCACCACATTCACATAAATAAAGCAGCATCATATTCACTTGGAAATAAAACATCACCCCATTCCCTTGGAAAAAAACAGCACCACATTCACAGGGAAATAAAGCAGCACAATATTAACCTAGCTGATTTCTTTATCTTGCCCTGTCTGCTAGCATGACACTGAGAACTAGCATTACTAATATTACAGCAATTATAATGCTCTCACAAATAAATGCAAGTTCGTACAGCACACACATATTATATCGATCTAATAACACTGACCTGTAATAAAGGTCTTCAATGACTCCCTAGTTCTACACACTATTCAAAGAATTACTGTTAGAACTAAGAAATAAACAAACAAGCCTTGTCCCAGTTTTACGCCCATTATCGATCGATCGCCCTAATAAATATTCATGAGTCGTCGTACTCCCAGCACAGATAGCAGTACTTGCAATCGCGAAATTCTATTAATCAAGATAAGCAAAGACATAATAATGTTATTACCTTAGAGTGTGAACGAATACCGCAGGCAGCAATAATCTTGTCGGGTGCTCGACACCTCATGTAGACAACTATGGACTAATATTCTGCGTCCGTTCAGGTGAGAGAAGTGACCGCTACTGACAGCAAAATGGCTAGCTTCCGAGTTGCGTGGAACTCTCTAAGCACGCAGAATTTGCTTGTCCCATGGACAATTACTTTCCCCAAGAAACCTGGGTTCTACCCAGAGAAACCCAGTCCAGTTCAGTTCAAGGGTTGTCCGGGTGCATATCGCCAGCCCGAACTATCGACAACGAGAAAGTTCAAGAACTATCTAGGCCCTACGTTCTAGTCAGCTTCCCCGAGGTTAACAATAACCCGCGACCTAGATAACTCCTCTACGCCTCTCCTACGGGAATTTCCCTGCCGCGAAGACACACGTGTTTGGACATTTCGCGGCACTACTACTACTACTACTACTACTACTACTACTACTACTACTACTACTACTACTACTACTACTACTACTACTACTACTACTACTACTACTACTACTACTACTACTACTGTTGCTGCTGCTGCTACTACTACTACTACTACTACTACTGCTGCTGATACTACTACTACTATTATTACTACTATTACTATACTACTACTACCAATGCTGCTGCTACTACTACAACTACTACTATTACTACTACTACTACTACTACTACTACTACTACTACTACTACTACTACTACTACTACTACTACTACTAATACAACTGCTATTACTTCTACGTATGTATGTGTTGCAGGCAAGCAGTCAGACAGGCAGGCAGGCACACACACACACGCATACCAAACACCCTGATAAACGGAGAGACAGACTGACAGACACGCACACACGCGCAGGCACACACACACACACACATACACATACACACACATATACATACACACTTGTGTACAGGCAGGCAGATGTTCAGGTGGAAAGACAGGCATGCATGCATCCAAGCAGACAGACATACAGACAAAAAATACACACACACACACAGACTCATACACACGTTCACACGTATTACAATTCACGGGATCGTTACCAATGGAGTAATTATGGTGCAGTATGATGACGTCATCAGCCCCACCATCCAACAGACGTCAGTCCTAGTGTGGATCAAATTTCCCTTTCCGACCCCCAGGACTGGCTATTTTTAGTAACAAACGGTAATCAATCCGACATGGGCAATTCTTGTAATTAACCACGCGTGCAATGAAATCACATTCATTTACTAATTAACACAACAAGCACCATCATGATTTCATCAATGATTAGTTATTGATTGTCAATGCCGGTGTGGGAAAGGAGAACGTGGAGACAAATTGGAGATTACCTCAGCTTTTTCTATGCATGTCGTCCCCATGTTTAAGATGGGACGGAAGATCTTGGATAAGAATTAGAGATTAACTCGGTTTATTCTGTACATGTTATTGCTATTGCTTACATGAAGAACTTGGAGAAGATTGATTGATTTATTGATTGATTGATTTAGGAATCGACATCACAGCATTCGGGGCATTCCCATAAGTGCTCTGTCCCCATCCTCAGCAGCCAGCAACGAGTTCCAACACTAATAGTACCAGTAGCAATCTGATTATAAGTCCATCTCGCCTTTCCTTTGAGCGTTGAGCGTCGGCCAGATCCCTTCGTCACTCCTCGTTGTCTCATTCTTGCCAGACCATGGTAATCCATTTGCTCCTCCGAGGTGTGCACGTGCTCCCACAAGGCCGCAACCACATCTGCCTTGTCATGTATCAATACTCCACCAAGTTCTGCAGAGCCAGCCAATCTGTCCGCCTGTTCATTTCCCAGCACACCGGCATGCCCCGGAGAAAAGATCCAGGCGATGCTTGTCACCCGTGACCTCCGAAGCGAAGCAAGCCACTCCGCACGAAGTCTGCCCGTCCTCACCCTCGTCAGCATGCTTTCTGAGTCAGTTACAATCACGATGTGTGTGTGTGTGTGTGTCGTATTCTCCATCCAGCGGAGAGCCGCAGTGACTGCCTCCACTTCCATTATTAAGCTGGATGTTGTGGTATCATATGTCAGGCTCTTCTGCCCCAAAAATCGACCATTAGCTTTGGCTATGAACCCCCAGCCACTTCTCTCACCTCTTGACACCGAACCATCTGTGTAGATAATCACATCACTCGAGTGAGCATTGTCCTGAATTAGTTGCTGGATTTCCACTTCCGTGGCCCCTGCTGGCCACTCCCTGCATTCCCGGCTTAATGTGATTATAACTCTGCACAATTCTGACTGCTCCACTGGCACTCTGACCCACTCCTCTCCACGCCTAATGTTCTACAGGGGGCACACCTGTCTGATCGTATCCTCCGCCTGAGCCATCCATGATTTCCCTCTTGTCAGTCGCTGACCCTTAACTGCGTCCAGCGCCTTATGCAGTGGGTGGTCTGTGTCTGCAGCTACTCTGAGGTATGCCTTCGCCTGCATCACCTTGAGCCTACCAGCAACAGTCGGCAGACCAAGGATGTAACTCATACACACTACTGGGGTGTCTCTGGTGCATCCCAGAATGACCCACATAGCTTCGTTCTGTATGCGCTCTAACTTCACCAGCTGACTCTCTGAGACAGTGAGCAGACCTAATCCATAATCAATTACTGAGAGGATTACTTGGAGAAGAATTAAAGATTAACTTATCTAGTTCTGTGCACGATATTAAAAAGTCTTAAAAGTCGAGAGAATCGACTTCATTGCATCGGGTGTTATCCGATATGGCTCGGTCTCTTTCCGCAGGGCGACCTGTCGCAAGTGTCGCACAAAGCACGAACTCGTAACTACAGTGACGACCTTCAGGAGTCTTCGACAAAAATGTACTCTTGAACCGAAAGACGTAACCCGGACTCGAACTCACATCCTTTGGAGTGCGAGGCAGACGGCCTGACCACTTCGCCACGGAGTCTCTGTCAGGGACCTACAATGTAATGACTCTGGCTCACTGGACCTAACATGTGTGAGACATACACAAGTACAGAATGACTTGACGGGACACACAGTAACACTAAGTTTGAAGGTTTTATTTACACTTCACATGCAACACAATCTAATTCGGCATGTGGCCATCACAAGGTGAATATCACAACCTATACATAATACATCAATGCACTCACAAACTCAAACCCACAGCTATGCAGTCTTCCTATCTTCTTCCAAGAGCTACGAACAATCTACATTCAGGCACAGAAATACAAGAGCCGCTTTCATACACGTCAGTCTCGTCGGATGCCCCTAGCCGTGTCTCGCGTTTTCCACTCACAGTGCTTGCCCTGTGGATTCGAGCGCAACGAGAATTGCATGCGTCACGCTTGTACTGGCTTGACTCGGAGGGTCGCTCTCTCTGTCGTCAACGAAACCTGTGAGTAAGTCACTGGTGTTCGCATGGCGGGCGTAACGATGTCGCGGCATATCAATGGGGATTATGACACCCTCCCCTAGCGTCATTCATGAAAGATTTTATCTTTCATGTGTATTCTCTGTAAATTCAGGGTTGCTATTCTTACCCAAGTCAGAATCTTCCCATTGGTTGTCATGTACCCTGGTATAGGTTTTATAGAAATACATAAGTATTGTAAATTATACATATTAAGTCATAATGTATTCAGACTTTAACACTTGCCAAGTATCATCCTCTCGATGGATGATCACCTCTGTTGCAATACTGACCCAGTCAGACCGGTAGCACCCGCAATCAATGCAACTACCTCGCAACCAAAAAAAAAAAAAAAACGTATAATATGTCCTTAGACATCAGGTTAGACCGTAAAACGTCCTAATATGAGACGAATTCAACTGTAGAGTTCCAACCAAACTTGGTAGGGAGCTCTCATGTTGGTCTACAACTTTGGCAATCTTCTCCATGCCCAGCTGATGCAATCTTGGCGTGTCGACAATCTTGCAACACAGTGGCTATTTTTTATACATTACACATTACTATATATTTCGATTTACCGCCCTTTGGTGTAATTGGTGACACCTATTAAATTAAAGGGAAATAATTTAAACAGATGTTAAATCTAATAAATTAAAATTATAAATTTATTTCTCAGCGTCATAGCTTGATACTTCTTTACAATAGCGAAAAAATGTCGCTACTGTGAATCAGTTAATCAAGGTATGATTCTCAGATTACAGTAGTTTCAAAAATATTAATACACAATTTGTATATTTCAAATTCTTGTTTCACAAATATTTTACAAGCGTCATTAATTTTTAAGGTTTTGTTTATAGTCTGCTAGATTTTTGTTTAATTTTCTAACTTTCCGGAAGTACACACGAACAGCTGATGTAAGCGATAGTTTTTTTCACACACTTGTTCCGTAATGATGTTGAAATATTCGGAATGTAACGTTGTGCTATTCGCTGGTGTTTTCGGTGTTTCATTGGACTTCTGGATTACGATCTTCTACAGTGGAGTAACTGTCCCAGTTTAGTTCACTCAATTGTTCAATTCACACGGGATAAAATGTTGCTGGATACTTCCAGTTTGCAGATACCACGGATAACTTAAATTGTTCTTGTTCACTTGAGGTAAGTTACGACACTGACTTGTGGCACTGTTCTTAGTTTATAATATTTATAATTACTATTGTTCACTTTCTAACACATACTACGCACTTATACCTAACAATTTAACAATTAACACCTTATTTTAGAAACCTTAATAATATTTACAGTGGGAATTTATCCCTATCACAATGATGTAGTTTACACTCACAGCTTTTCTGAAAAAAAAAATACATTAATGGCTGTGCTGGTCTGAGTGTTTCGACATACTGCACTCAGACATATTTGGCTATTGGGTATCATCGGGACAACGCGACAAAAGATCAGCCAGTGTATTCAATCTGCCAGGGATGTGTTTCACTTCAAAACTGTAGTCCTGGAGCAAAAGTGACCATCGCGCTATCATATGGTTAGTTGGCACTCCAGATGTAATAAACTTCAAAGGGCTGTTGTCAGATTCTACTAAAAAATGCCTTCCAAGGAGGAATCTAGACAATTTCGTTATTGCAAACACTAATGCAAGGGCTTCTTTTCGAGGGGTCGACCAAGTGCGTTCTCTTGGTTTAAGTTTCCTGGATAGGTAATATACAGGATGTAAAATGCTGTCATGTTCCTGTAATAGTACCGCCCCAATCGCCACGGAGCTCGCATCTGTGCGCAATCTGAAAGGAATATGCAAATTTGGCAATTTGAGAATGGGATTCTTTAAACTATTCTCAGAAAAATAGGACAATATCTTCTGGAATGCAAATTTTAGGCATTCGTTGTTCACAATTTTATTTGGGTGGTCTTTTTTTTTAGTATGTTAGTAAAACTTTCAGTCAGTTCAGCAAAATCTGGGATGAACTGCCTCTAATAATTTAGAAGTCCTAATACACTTCTGACTTGTTTCTTTGTAGTCGGAAGTGTCAGTTTCAGAATCTTTGACACGATGTTATCGTCAGTAGTGACAAAGCCATTAGAGATCTTATACCCCAAGAAGGAGATTTCTTGGTAGGCTATGTCAACTTTGGCAGGTTTAATAGTAAGTCCGTGCTGTCTGATCCGTTCAAACGTCTGCTGTAATGTCGTTATGTGCTCTGTCATTGTCGTTGTGTGTACACATATATCATCCATATACGAAATGATATTCTTTATGTCCGTCAGTAATAGTCTTGTCATGCGTACGAATGTTGCCGGTGCGTTAACAAGCCCAAATGGTAATTTGCACCATTCGTACAGTCCCCAATGTGTGGCAAAGGCTGTCAGATGTCTGCTTTGTTCGTCTACCGTTATCTGCCAGTAACCTTTTGTCATGTCTATCTTCGTGAAGTACCTAGAGTCTGTCAGCTCTGTCAGCAGTTCCTCGCAGTTGGTCATCGGCTCCAAATCCAACTGTGTTATTTTATTTAATTTTCTATAGTCTATGCAGAGTCTTATTGTGTCGTCCTTTTTGCGTATGATGACTATTGGAGAAGAGAAGTGTGATTGCGATCGTCTAATGATGTTGTTCTTTTCTAAGTCAATGATTTCTTGGTGCAGTTTTTCTTTGTAATGTAATGGAATTGTGTAGGGTCTGCATTTTATTGGTGTGTTGGAGGTCAAAGTAATGTGGTGTTGTACTAGTTCTGTTTGTCCTGGGTTGTTGGAGAAGATGGTACTGTAGTCCTGTATGAGTTGTTTGCAGCTGTCGGTGTCTGCTTGAGTTAACTGCGGGTTTATCTTGATGTCTTGTAAGCAGTTCGTCGTGTTTAGTGCTGGTGTTGGTATTTCGTCGCTTTCTTCGTCGCCTTCATGGTCGATTATTGTTGTATTGGCTGCTGTATCGTCTTGTTCGTTGTCCCTGTTGTAGTATGTCTTAGCATATTGATGTGGAATATTTAGTGTTTGTCTTTAATTTGAATTTCATAGTCCACCGGTGAAATCTGTCTTAGCACCTTAAATGGTCCTTGCCAAGAATCGGTCAGTAACTGTCGGTCACTAGGTAGGAGCAGTAGTACGTCCTGTCCAGGTGTCAGTGTTATCGTCCTGTTTCCTTTGTTTGCATATTGTCTATACACCGCACCAGATTGTTTCAGTGCATCTTTGGCAATAATACAAGATTTAATTATCCTTTCACGCAATGATGTCACGTATACGTATGATGATATGGGTTTAAGTATAGGAGTTGCTTCAGTTATCATGGAATGGTATATACTTAATGGGCCGCGTGGTTTGGCACCATAGATAAGTTCGAATGGAGAGAACCCAGTGCTTGATTGAGGGACCTCGCGATATGCGAATAATATGGCAGGCAAATAGATGTCCCAATTTTCGGGGTGTTCTTGGGTGACTTTGGAAAGCATATGCTTTAGATCCCCGTTAAATTTCTCTATTACTCCTGTCGAGTGATTATGGTACGGTGAGTTGAAACATTGTTTCACACCTAACATTTTAGTGAAAGCTTGAGTGGATGCAGCAATAAATTGACTTCCACGGTCGGATAGGATAGTATCAGGAAAACCTATCCTTGAAAATACATGGAAAAAGACTTCCATTATATCATTGGCAATTATGTTCTTGAGAGGAATAGCTTCAGGCCAGCGGCTACATAGATCAATAATTGTAACTATAAATCTATTTCCTCTAGATGTTACATGATTTAGAGGACCTACGATGTCAACAGATATTTTCTCAAAGGGTCGACTGGCTAAATCTGTAACCTGTAATTCAGCCTGTGGGTGTTTCCCCTTTTTCACTAGTTTTTGGCAGATGTCACAACTTCTGCAATATTGTTTAATGTCATTACAGAATTTTGGCCAATAAAACTGTGACAACAATCTAGATCTGGTCTTTGAATACGCCATATGCCCTGCAAGAGGTATATCATGGGCAAGATGTAAGGCTTGCTTACGGTATTCTAGTGGCAACACAGTTTGCTCTGTGGTGGTGTCACCTCTGGTATAGTACCTAGTGAGGATGCAATTCTTGAGAGCAAAATGCCATCTTGCATTCTTAGTCAACCTTGGCTTTTGGCCTATCAGATTAAAATACTTATATAATGAAAGATCAGCCTTTTGGGCTGTTACAAAATTTTCCTTCATGGTTTTAGAAGGTAGTAATACTGGGCTTAACATTTCTATTGCCTCAGTTTGATCAATTTGTTCTTGCACTCTAGCAGCAGATCTAGTTACTGCGTTCACACTTTCAGTGATGTGAGATGATGGTGACATACTTGAATCAATGATTTCATGTGATGGTGAACCAATTTGTTCAATGATATCATGTGATGATGGAACAATTGGATCAATGATATCATGTGATGATGATAGTGCTGCATTAGCTAGCATACAATTATCTGATGATAACACACTTTCCATGATGACGTTCGATGGAGATGATGTTACATGGTCATCAATACATGCAGATGTTATGGTGTTATGAGGCATCTCATTCACTTCGGGAAGGTTCCCAATGATAACATCACAGCAAGGATTGGTTAATGCTGCACATTTAACCTTCCCAGTGAGGAATGGAGTCTCAATGTATGCCCATGCCAATGGATACTTCTCGATATTTCCCGAGAATGTTCTACATGTTACGTGCCTGCCTGTATAGTCTGTAGGCATTATGAAATCCCTTTTAAGACCTATAAGAGTGCTCCCGCTGTCTCGTAAGACTGTAGCAGGCTTGCCATTCACATATCCATGGTGGATGTTAATTCTGCCTTTGGAATCTATTACCAAATTGGCTTCCTCATTGGCAATAGGTATCGAGTGGCCGCATGTTAATAGGCCATCTTCATGGAACTGATTACAGATGGTACATTTTTGTGGATTAAATGTATCTATGGCCTGTGCTGCGTTCACAGGATGATTTTCAAGATGTTCTTCATCTGATGAAGAGCTATCAAACAAGGCGGCATTCGCCTTCCTGGTCATCTGTTTCCCTTTACAAGCATTACGCCAGTGGCCATACGCTTTACAAAAAAAAAAATAGGGTTAGCCGTTTGAAGTTTCTTCGCTCTTTATCTTGGTTATTTACATAGTTTTGCAAATATGTTAAATATGCAGGGTTTTGATCGCACATCTCATTCCGATGGTGAGGAAATTGGCAAAATCTACATTTCTCAGTAGTAGGCTTAAATGTCTTTTGCCTATTGTATGTATCTGATTTTGATCTCTATTAGCTAGCAGCTGCTATGAAATTTACATCAGTTGCTACACTAGCAAAACAATGTTTATTGGCTGTAAAATACGCCGACCCACGTTTCTCGATTTGCTCTACACTCATACACTCACTCTCTTGCAAAAATTTTGAAAATAATGGTGGAAGGGATGTGATGATTTTATCCCTAAGGATGAGATCTTTCAATTTGTTAAAGTCCTTATTAACTTTGGCTGCTGAAAGCCATTTACTGAATATATCCTGTACTACTGATATGTAGTCAGAGAACGTTTGAGTAGGTTTTGGAGTTAGTTTACTGAACTGTTCTCTGTAGCCTGCTTCATCTAACAGGAAATGTGACATAATTTTTGACTTTATGTACTGGTAATCTTTCCTGAGATCTTTAGGGATAGTTTCTATAACTTTTAGAGGTTCCCCTGACAAACTTCTCATATAAATGATGTTCCACTCAGATACTGGGATCTGGTAGTGGTCCATTAAAGTCTCAAAGTTTTGGGTGAAGGCTGCTATGCAGTCCCCCGAGGTATAATTTCTGACAATACCTTGGTACTTTTTGTACTGGTTTTCTTTTTCCAGTCTTTCAGATTTACGAGATTCTTTTTCAACAGCTGTTTCAGCTTCAAGCTGCTTGATTTTCAGTTGGAGTTCAAGCTCTTCTCGTTTACTTTGAGCTGATATTTCTGCTTTTTTCAATTCGGCCTCTATCTCTGACTGTTTTACTGCCATTTCTGTCTTTTTCGTTTCTGCATCTATTTCTGCCTGTTTCACTGCCATTTCTGTCTTTTTCGTTTCTGCATCTATTTCTGCCTGTTTCACTGCTCTTTCAGCCGCTCTTTCGTCGCGGTCCCTAGCTTTCTCCTGTGCTAGGAGGTATTCTGAATATTTTGTCTCACTCCATTTTGTCAACTCATCGCCAGTTAACTTTAGTTTTAAACCCATCTCGATGAAGTCGTTTAGAGAAGACATGATGGAATGTTTCAATGACAATGATTCCTCACACACGCAATTTGGTTATAAAGTGTTAGTAATGTAAACAATTTCTTTACAATATTTTTCGACTTACAGCGTGTGCCCCAAATTTGCATCCAAAAGTATATAAAAAGGTAATACTCAAGTACTCTGGATACGCTGCTGAATGGTGAAAACCAGTGCCAGGACTTGTAGGGTCACTACTACAACGGCAAATGACCTCTACGGGTAACAGTTTCAGATGGCACAGGAAACCTGGTTACTTTTGGGAGGAAATAAATTAGAATCTATGTCTGTGTGCTGTGTCTGCTTGTCAATTAAATTTTGGTTAGGTTTGTATGGCGTTGAGTGTTATTGTTGGTCGTAATGTCGTCGTTCAACAATTTTCACAAGTTGCTTTCTTTCCCGAACTTTCTGCTTCCACACGCTTTTTCTGTACACAACTACTTTCACGAAGACAAGTTAGTCATGTTTAAACGTTCAACAACTATGATGGTACAACACTTAAACTTAGATTACACAATTTTATCGAGACAAGTTTCACAATCACTGATGTTTTTGCACGTTAACACATTCAAATGTATGTAATTTACGTTCACATCTAGGTTCAAATCTTAACTAAATTAAAGCCGGACGAGCCCCCACGCTCACACATGTCAGGGACCTACAATGTAATGAATCTGGCTCGCTGGACCTAACATGTGTGAGACATACACAAGTACAGAATGACTTGACGGGACACACAGTAACACTAAGTTTGATGGTTTTATTTACACTTCACATGCAACACAATCTAATTCGGCATGTGGCCATCACAAGGTGAATATCACAACCTATACATAATACATCAATGCACTCACAAACTCAAACCCACAGCTATGCAGTCTTTCTATCTTCTTCCAAGAGCTACGAACAATCTACATTCAGGCACAGAAATACAAGAGCCGCTTTCATACACGTCAGTCTCGTCGGATGCCCCTAGCCGTGTCTCGCGTTTTCCGCTCACAGTGCTTGCACTGTGGATTCGAGCGCAACGAGAATTGCATGCGTCACGCTTGTACTGGCTTGACTCGGAGGGTCGCTCTCTCTGTCGTCAGCGAAACCTGTGAGTAAGTCACTGGTGTTCGCCTGACGGGCGTAACGATGTCGCGGCATATCAATGGGGATTATGACAGTCTCCCTGTACAAGTCATTGCCATAACTTAAGGGGGACATAAGAACTTGGAGAAGAATTAGAGATTAGCTCAGTTTGTTCTATGCAACTCATTGCCATTGCTTAAGTGGGAGAGAAGAACTTGAACAAGAATTAGAGGTTAACTTAACTTGTTCTATGCATTTTGTTCTCTAGTTAGTTAGTTAGTTAGTTAGTTGGTTAGTTAATTAATTAGTTAGTTAGTTAGTTAGTTAGTTAATTAGTTAGTTAGTTAGTTAGTTAGTTAGTCGACAGATCATCCTCATTGCACATCGAACCATTCAGTCCATAAGTGCTCGGATCCCCTCCTCAGCAATTCCCGCAGCGTGTAGCGGCTCACGACACCAGTTCTGTGTTGGTTTATTACTCCTCTTTGGTTTCCTGCGTTTTGTTCTTGTTTGGCCACGCCTCTTTTAACTTGCTGTTCTCGCAGCCTGACCATGGTTGTAGATTCCCAGTCATCGCTTGGTTCTCGTAAACGCAAGTGATTGCCATTACTTAAGCCGTAGAGGTGAACCTGGAGGATAATTAGAGATGACCCCAGCTTGTTCTATGCAAGATTCCACCCAAGGTAACAGAGGTTCTACTCGCGAGGATGGATTCTTTTCTCACAATTTTGTCAAGACAGTGGCTTAGTGGTTAGTGAACTCAGTTTTACAATTCCTAGACATACTGGGTCGAGGATTCGAAATCAGACGTAGGCGATTTCGAAACAGGTGGCCTTTCGTTGATATCGAATACAATTGCAAACTACTGAATGCACGATTGCATTGTAAGTGATAAAAAGCCAATAAATGCTGGGATTGATTGCAACGTCACGTAAAAGGACATGCGGCTCACTATTTAGAGACCTTGCAGCCTACTGTCTTAAATTTTAAAATGCCGGAATCGTTAACTTACACACGAGACCTCCAGTTTTTCGCCATTATCTGATGAGGCGAGGTATCAGATCTCACTGCCCACGACTCAGGAGAACGTGAGATATCTTTAGACAACAAGGGCTCTTGTAAAGATTGCCGTTACTGTGTTGAGATCTAACTGTGGACATTTATTTAAAACACCCTTGTATACACGAAGCGTTAGAGATAGTACATTCAGATTGGTTTTTTTTTTTTTCCTACATGTTATAGTTGCATATTCCTAACAGGACGTCGCAATCAAACCCATACTTTTTTTTGGTTGTTTGTGATTTCTTGGCAAGTTTACGTTCAACAGTTTGCCATTGTTTTCTGAACGAGTGGCACTTATACCATTGTATGGAAACCAATGCCATGAGGTTTTCTTCCAAATCGCCAGCAGCTGTGTTTCGAAACGCGGTATGCGGGATTACGAATCGCGTTCATCACCCCTTCGCCACAGACACAAGTTACAATCTCTGCATATCAGCACCAACAATAAAGTGCTCAAAGGACAGAATGACAAACACACAACACTCCATCGCTAGAAAAAACAATGACACCATTTTAGTTACACAAACAAACGCAATGATCCCCCTTGACAAATTGAGTCTCGTCTGCCCGAGACAGTTTTTGGCAAACATGGCGTCTTGTCTGTCCATGCATGTCTGTTTGGGTGAGGGGACAAATCCAGCAGACAGATCGATGGACCAGAATTGTGTCTAAATTCGCCAGAGGTTGTTTGCAGCCAACGTATTTTTAGACTTCGCTTGCCGATTCAATGACCTTGTAGTTCCGATGAAATTGCTCAGAATATTGCGTGGACATATGTAAGTACGGGAATAGTGTGGTGGCCAAACGCTAGCCTACCGGCCCGATAGGCATTGGTTCGAATATGCATCGACGCATATTTTTACATATCAAATCACGCGCATTCATAAACATCCAGCTATCCCCGTTGAAATTAAGAAGAACGTTATAAATTCAATGTTTATACCAACGGTGTGCTATCAATGCCAAACATGAGGACTTAGTAAAGAACAAGAAAGAAGACTTAATACTTGTGAACTGAGATGCCTGAGAAAAACAGCGAACAGATCCAAAAAGGACCATATTATAAATGAGGAGATACATGAAACAGTTGGTGCAACACCAGTTATTAAATTCATTGATAGACAAAGACTTAACTGGTTCGGCCACTTTGTGAGAATGAACCTAATGTCGCCAGCAGCAAGAGAATACAACATTGAAATGGAAAGATCAAGAGGCAGGGAAAAACCACGAAAATGATTAATCGACGGAGTCATCCACACCTTTAAACCCTGCATCTTAGCATACCAAGCCAACGAACAAACCCTAATTCAGAAACCAATAATCAAACAAGCCTGCGACGCCTGACGGTATATAACTGTGAAGAACATAAGAAGAAAGAAGACCAGGGATTCCGTGTTACCCAAGCCTGGATTGGGTGGAAGGAAATGTCTTGGGAAGTAAAAGCGGCAGGCGTGATATTGATCCCATGCCATGATCAGTTTATAGTGTTATAGATCATGGCATTGTTTCCGGAAAAAGTGCGGTCTGTACGATGAGATCGTGCAAGGTGACCCGCCACGAGCGTTAGTCACAAGAGCATGAAAAGCGCTCGGGACGCTCCGTGAAGGGACGAAGCGTCACTTTCAAGATCAATTGGACTTGAGCCACGGTCGAGTGTGGACCTGGTTCCATTTTTAAGTAGCGATGGCCACAAATTGAGCCGCTACATTAACAGTTAAAGTGATTGTAATTGTCGAGACTCTATGTATTGTGTCATATTGACAATGTGATTTGTACAATATGTAGAGGACAATAGAATTATTCACATCCGCGCCAGTGTTGTCGAGTTAGGTTCTAAATAGTTAGTCGTTATGGAATGTACAGACTATAAGAGCCAAGCTGTGACCAAATATAATAATACAGATATCATCGCCGCCTCTATCCATAAAATGAAGTGGCGCAGAAGTGCTACCGCACAGTAAAAAATAACAATATTTACGCCATATCAAAACAGCGACAACTGTTAGCGCTGTGGTAATATGGGAGCTCGCCCGGGATCGAGATAGAAGTAAAACCTCTGGTTTGGGTTGGTACACCGTGTTCTGTGCTAGAATTGAAGTGAATTCCATAAGCTGATACACTGGAGCTGTGCATGTGGTATCTACATTAAAATTCATCGAGGTAAATAGACTACTGGGAAGCCTGGACAACTTTCTAGTGCCTATATGTGCAATTGATAAAAACAATAAATATGCATTAGTTAGACATTTAGAAAATTATAATCATATTATTATCAGTAAGTGTATCGTAAACCATGCGGTCGACAGTGCATCCATGAATATAAATGGATACTTCTTCTTCTTCTTCTTCTTCTTCTTCTTCTTCTTCTTCTTCTTCTTCTTCTTCTTCTTCTTCTTCTTCTTCTTCTTCTTCTTCTTCTGCGTTCATCCGGAGTTTTTTTTTTTCGGACGTGATTGTGTTGTGCCTGTTTACAACAGAGATGTGTTCTTGCGCCGTTAAGCCGACACATCCGACTTCTGCGGGCATTTGTTGACCGGGTTAACCTTCCCGGTAAATGGATACTAAGATGCAGCTTTTGAATGTCGAGGCCATAAGTGCCGAATGGCTGATAGTATTAACGAGGAACTTGTCATAAGTCATATATGATATGCAAACATGCTCGGCTACAGAATGTATGGTAATCGATCACTTAATAGTTTTATCATATAGTATACATAGAAATTGCCGCGCTCCCTGGCCTAGGAGTTAGCGACGTTCTCCGTAATCTCGTATACTCTCGTGAGTAACGTGAAGACGGCGTGAATCTGTAACGGTTCTAACCGCGTCGGTAACTTACGGGGTATGTGAGCCGGTCGCTCAGACAGCAATGGCAAACTACTGAGCGTAATCTTGTTAAGAAATCAACAATCAGCTGAAAGATGCTGATGTTGACAGCGATGTCCTGTAACGGATATGCAAACATTTAACTTAATTTAGAAATTAGTGTTTGCATTTGTTATATGCATGACTGATTTATGTTTAAGAAATTTTGGATGAATAATAAATTATTAAGATCAACAATAAATTTATACATATCAATTATTACTATCATTTTGTATGTATTAATTATATTTGAAGGTATTAATAGAATTTATTTCAGGACACTGACATTCATTAATTTAAAAGGAACTGAGTTCGTAAGATGGATAATATAACATTGTTAACTGACTATTTCATTATTTGATTGTGTGTATGAATATATATATATATATATATATATATATATATATATATATATATATAATATATATATATATATATATATATATATATATATATATATATATATATATCATGTGCCATGCCGGAAAGCGTGGGCGGTCATGACTCGCCATTTCACTCGATCACCAGTGTCGTGGATCATCTCAGTGTTCCTGTCTCGTCCATGCCATGTGGCCAAGCCATCCAGGTATTTTCCTCTCGGTCTTCCTCTTGGTCTGTTCCCTTCGATCTTGCCAGTTGTCACCAAGTTCGCCACTCTATTTCTATATATATAAAGAATGGACATATAGATAGTATTGGAAATCTTCTTCTTCTTCTTCTTCTTCTTCTTCTTCTTCTTCTTCTTCTTCTTCTTCTTCTTCTTCTTCTTCTTCATCATCTTCTTCTTCTTCTTCTTCTGCGTTCATCCGGATTTTTTTTTTCGGACGTGACTGCGTTGTGCCTGTTTACAGCAGAGCTGCGTTATTGCGCCGCTAGGCCGACACATCCGACTTCTGCGTGCATTTGTTGACCGGGTTAACCTTCCCGGGGTATTGTAAATAATAATAAGTGCCGATTTGTCTATGAAAATATAGGCCTAGCACTATATGTCCAGTGCGTCTTAATGTAAGTACGAGAGCCACGGTAGGGCAGTGTCTAGACGCCCGCCTGTCGGCCCTTTGACCATTGGTCAATGAGAATTGACCCGAGCTCCTAGGTCAGCCCAGCGCCAAACAAAAAGTAGGTTTCGACCAAACATGGTTCACAATCAAATGAACAAGTATTATTATGCAAATTTCCGTTCAATGTGCATTAACATTGCGGAAGATACCACGAAACCAAACAAATAACACGATGACCCTAGTATGACGATATAGCATCCTTCGGTCCAAATGAGAGGTCACACGGGGAGATATATTGTCCTTCAGCGGTTTTTTTTTTTTTTTTACGAAATGGTATTGGTGCCGGTCGTTCAGAAAGCAATGGCATACTACTGAGCGTAAAAATGCCAAGAGATCACAACAGCAACAACAGCAACAAAATAAAAATGCTGGTGTTGACCGCAATGTCCTGTAGGATATGCAACTAACTAACTGAATCAGTTAAGACTCGGGGTTCGCGTCTGGCGTCCATTGTTTTGGATGGCTGTGTGAGGTGCACCCAATCGGGAACTTCCCAGCTGTTACAGTGTTGGATCTCTAGGGGATCCGAAAGCGGGTTCAAACAGGCAACAATAACTCCGTTAACTATAATATAGCAACATTTATTGTTGATAGGTATACAGTGCATTGGCGCAGTGGGTTTAACAAGCCCGCACTGATAAGTTGCTTATCACAGTGGTTTAACATCATACATGGTTATAACAAACATTCTATGCAAACTATCTAGCATAATATGTCTATGACCCTAAATACACATGGGTCTGAACTACTAAGTCCCTCTAAGGCAGGCCCTGTTGCCTCGCCGAAGTCCTGTCTGTCTCTGCCGGTTCACACGTGTCGCAATCCGACACGGGTGGTAACTCTATCCGAGTTCCTCGTGGACCCCGCAATAGGCGGGCCACATCAGTGTCCACGGGACAGTGGACTCACTGACCAGTCCTTCGAGAAGGCTCTGGATTACTCTGGCCTTCGAGTGTCTTACTTCTTTCCCTTGGGCGGGAGTTGTAGCCCTTTTCCCGTGTATATTAACTTATGTTAGTTTACCGTATAATGTGAGGCTGTGACACCAGCCGACGCAAGTTAGCGAGGTAGGTGTTTCGAGAATGTGACCGCAGAGTGAAGCCGGAGTCGTGGTTTGAACCGGCGAAAGAGCAATGTTTGTACTATCGTTCGATCAGGTCTCGATAAGCGCCATCTCTCTCTCTCTCTCTCTCTCTCTCTCTCTCTCTCTCTCTCTCTCTCTCTCTCTCTCTCCTCTCTCTATCTCTCTCTCTCTCTCTTTTTTTATATATCTGTCTATCTATCTATCTCTCTCGATAAGTTGTGGGCCTGTACCCGGTCAACAAACGCCCGCAAAAGTCGGATGTGTCGGCCTAACAGCGCAAGAACGCAGCTCTGCTGTAAACAGGCATAACTCAATTATGCCAGGAAAAACTCTCCAGATAAACGCAGCAGAGGAAGGAGAAGAAGAAGAAGAAAAAGGAGAAGAAGAAGAAGAAAAAGGAGAAGAAGAAGAAGAAGAAGAAGTAGAAGAAGAAGAAGAAGAAGAAGAAGAAGAAGAAGAAGAAGAAGAAGAAGAAGAAGAAGAAGAAGAAGAAGAAGAAGAAGAAGAAGAAGAAGAAGAATAAGACTTGGGGTTGACATGACACCGATGGGAACTGAATCGCTGATCTTTCCTTTCTGACTAGTGACAGTTATTAAGAGCGGCTCTAACTCTGTGTGGAATAATACCTAGTGCAATGAAGAAGATCCTTTAAACTTTAAACCCTTTTTAGAGTGGCTACACACTTGCAATAATTGCTTGTAGTTTCGGTGTTTTCATAACTTTTATAAACCCGCTACTTTCTGAGCCTAAGACGGACGCCGCGACCTCTCAGCCACGCTGCCCCCTTAACAATATTTAAGATAGTTTACAACTAAGACACGAGTTCGCCAATATAACAATGAGGACCTGGGCGCCCAGGTAGACACAGCCTAACATGGTGCCATGAACCAGCTCACTGACAAAGTGAAAAAACGGGTTCAGACGAGTATTGATGAGCACTACACATACCTATTTATGAACGGCCGCGCGATATGACGTGAAATAGAGCCGGAAATGTTTCTAACTCATTCGGCTGGGGAAAGTTCGATCAAGCAACACGGACTGGCGAAACTGTGTAGACACCGAATCAAATAACAATTGACAGACGAAACTGTGTTCAATTAGTTACATCAGCAGAACAGGCAGTTCAAGAACTACCATAGCAGGTGAAAAGTCGGTATAAATCAGCCAGTGAATAAGTGACCGTCTGACAATATCGCCAGTTATATTCGTTTGTCAATGAAGACGATGTATAGTCCTGATCAAGTGAGGCCAGCATTATATGTAAACCAAATGTGTTATGAGTAGCGGCCTAACTGTAAGTTGGACAAACTTTGGTTTTTGACATTATTGAATTGACAGCATTGAAGGGACAGCTAGCATGATGACGACAGGGCACTAGATAGCTAGAGATTCAGGGACACCTCGCCGTGCATGCAAACAACGAACCATAAATAGCATAATATAATAATATATATAATATATATTGCAGCACCGCAAACTGAGTGAAAGGTCAGACTTGGTTGGTGTTCGAGATTGTGTCACAGTGAGTTCTCAAATAAAGTTAGAATGTGAACTGCGACGCTTACGTGTTGAAGTCATTTCTAAGCTGTGAATATTTTGAAGTAATTAATTATTATAGGAGCCAGTATACTCAAATCTACATAACAACAGTATGGCACATGGGTACCAGGAAATGTCTAAAGAAACAAAGGCCACCGATAAGCCTAGGACCATAAAACGGTTTGGCATTGATGCGTGTGTGTATTACGTCCGCCTCACAAATATATACACGCCCGGTAAAACAATCCGCCGCGGAGCAAGCATGACAGAAGGATTCCGATCATCAGAAGTGGTCCCTACTCGCCGAACATTTTCACCCCTTTGCCTTCCTTACAATCTCAAAAGGCGGCCACACCTGGGTCATGACTCCCAGACGTGTTTCTCCTGTTGTACGTTTGCATATTCATTTTTAATACGTTTGGTACATCGCACGTATCCTACGTTGACACGGCTATTTGTGCCTGCCCAGGAGCCGTCTCGCCCTCAGGGAGGCGAACTTTGTGTACCCGGTACATCTGTCAACGTGATCACTGTGTTTTCGTGTTTAAATCCCTCGATAAGACCAGGACTTTTGTCAGTTGGAAGTGACATACACATCCTCACTTCCACAAGATGGCAAGAGGCCAGAGAGCTGTCCAGGCAAACTCCGGTGATGGTGTAAAGAAGACAGACAGACAGGTAGGCAAAGAGATAAGTAGACAGACAGACAGACAGACAGACAGACAGAGAGGCACGCAGGCATACAAACAGGCAGGCATGCAGACAGACAGACAGGTAGGCAATCAGACAGGCAGGCAGAAGACAGGTAGTCAGTCAGGCAGACAGACAGACAGGCCGAGAGACAGGTAGACAGACAGACAGGAAAGCAGGTAGACAGATGGGCAGGCAGACAGATAGACAGGCAGGCAGACAGACATACAGACAGGCAGGCAAGCAGAAAGAAAGAAAGAAAGAAGTTTCTAGGCCGTAGTTCTGTCAGAATCTCAAGGTTGGTGTTGACCTGAAATACTTAAACACCGCATCCCCCCACCCCCAGCCACCCCCATCCCAACCCACCTCACAATCGACACATCTCCACCTGCAGCAATGGACCCCGGCTCCGACAAACAACCACCTGATGGCTGGCGAACCTGTGACCTCCCGCCGCCTGCAGCTTGACCTCATGTGTACTAGAGACCCCAAGGTCACCGCCACTTCTGCAGCCCTCCACCAGGTGGCGGACCGCATCCACCTGTATGCTGAGCGATATTTTGAAAACAAAGTGTCATCACGTGACAGCGACCCTGTTGGCTGATTGGTTGTTGCTCGACACGATTCATGTCTACTCTTTACTACAAGCACTTGTAGGTTTGAATAACGAAGACACAACAATCGATCGTACGATTTATTGCCTGACTTATTTCGCTGCATTTCGTTAGGTTAATTAGTTGCATATCCTTTAGAGGACATCGCAGTCAACCCCAGCATTTGTTTTTCTGTTTGTGATTTCATGGCTTTCTTTGGCCATGTGATGTGAATAGAGGCATTGGAGAACATCGTGACTACTAGAAACATCATGCGTTAGAGAGGCAGAGGCAGACCAAGAGAAATGATGCTGGATGGATCGAGACGGTGACATGGAGGTATATCAACAGTAGAATTGATCCAAAACACCAAAGACCATCTGTGGAGAGCCATGAACGCCTACGCCAGCTGACAGGGCACTTGATGCTGATGATAATTGTTATTTCTATGCAAGTTTACATTCAGTAGTTTGCCATTGCTTTCTAAGTGACTTTCACTCATACGCATTATTAAAACCAACCTAAGGCAGTCTGCTGCCAAATAACACTCAGCTGTGTTTCGAACGCGGTATGCGGGAGTAGTAGTTAGGTTTGCACGTTTCGGTTCTCATGTGCCGGAGCCTCCGGCAATTGACCTTGACCTCGGCTGATTTTCACTCCCCCTCGGTCATGTAGTTGGGTGGGTATGTAGGGGTGATATCTAGGTCATATCTAAGGGCGATAATTCTAAGATTTTATGTTTCTAAGGGCAGATAACTATTGAGTGGGTGTATAAAAATTTTAATTAATAATTAAAAAATAAAATAAAATAAAATAAAAATAAAAATAAATAACGACGGGGTGCGGGTGGTAGCGAGGGGGTGGGCGCGTGGGGTGAGGCTAGGCGGTTCGGGTTTAAACACTATCATCACAGGGTTACAAAGGAAAACCTTAAAATGTAAAGATGGTCGATATTATTTATTTTAGCGGGTATAGCTTAGTGAAATTAGTTGGTGAGGGGTGGGTAGCGGCTATTAGTGCTTTGTAGAGTGTCGTAGTGGCCTATACACTTTCATCACATGGGTTACAAATGAAAACCTTAAAAAGTAAAAATGGCCGATTATATTGATTGCAGCGGATAAAGCTTAGTGAAATTCGTTGGTAAGGGGTGGGTAGTGGTTATTAGTGGTCTGTAGAGGGTCACCGTGGCTTTTTTACTATCATCATATGGGTTACAAATGAAAACCTTAAAAAGTAAAGATGGCCGATATTAATAATTTTAGCGGGTATAGCTTAGTGAAATTTATTGTTAAGGGGTGGGTAGCGGTTAGTAGTGATCCGTAGGGATCGTAGTGACCAATACACTGTCAACATACGGGTTACAAATGAAAACATTAAAAAGTAAAGATGGTCCATATTATTGATTGTCTCGTGTATGGCTTAGTGAAATTCGTTGGTAAGGGGTGGGTAGCGACTATTAGTGATCTGTATAGGGATGTATTGGCCTATACACTATCATCATACGATTACAAATGAAAACCTTAAATTGTAATGATGGTCGGTATTATCAGTTGCTGTGGGTATGGCTTAGTGAAACATTCAATTTGGAAACAATAAAGAGAAATTTAATTTTTAATTTTTGTACAATTTTATTGTTGAAATTGTATTTTTTCCTTCAACAATAGTGACTTATTACATAAGATACTTTTAATTTTCTGAAATACAGCTGTTGCTTGCATAGGGGACAGAGGATTATCGCTAGTAGGTTGGAAATTTGCCCAGTCACCAGAAAAGCGGTTTGGTGTGATCAAAGAGAATGTTAGCGTTAAGTGGTATGAAGCGTGGAAAGTCGGTTAGAAGATGAGGTAGATGGTATTCATGGGATTAATCAGGCAAACGTGGTTTTAAGAAAAGGTCGTCCTTGTAACAGACAGTGCTGGTTAGATGGAGACCTGACGCTATTGCGGATGTGAAATGACAACGTGAGATATTTTTTTCCATTTGTTTAAGAAATGTTCCTATGTTTTATAAGTTTGGGTGAAATTTTGTCAAAATTGTTCATCTTTGGTTAACAAATTTTCCTACTTTATATAAGTTTGGCTGAAATTTGGTCAACCTTTTTCATCTTTGGTTAACAAATTTTCCTACTTTTCATAAGGTTGGATGAAATATTTCTTTACTTGGTCAATATGTGTTGCCTTTGGTTAACAAAAGTTTCCTACTTTTTTATAAATTTAGGCACAATATTTCTTTATTTGACGACTATTTTTCACATTTGGTTAACAAAGTTTCCTAATTTTCATAAGTTTGATGCGATTTTTCCTAATGTGGTCAACCCTTTTGTCATCTTTGGTTAACAAAGTTTCCTATTTTTCATAAGTGTGGACGAGGTATTTCGTTACGTATACCATATTGTCCCCATTTGGTTAACAAACATTCTTACTTGGCCAAGATTTTTCCTATTTGGCTAACAAATATTCCTACTTTTCATAAGTTTTGTCGAGATATTTCGTTACTTGGTCAATTTTCCCCTTCTTTTTATAAATTTGGTAGAGTTATTTCTGTGTTTGGCCGAACTTTTTCCCATTTGGCTGACAAATTTTGCTATTTTTTATAAGTTTAGTTGAAATATTTCTCTCTTTGGTCGATATTTTTTCACCATAGGTTAACAAAGTTTCTGAATTTTCATACATTTGGCCGATTCGTTTCGTTACTTGGTCAATATGTTTCCCATTTGACTAACAAATTTTCTTACTTGGCCAAGATTTTTCCCCATTTCGATAACAAATTTTCCTACTTTTTATAAGTTTGAACGAGCTATTTCTGTATTTGAGCGACGATTTCCCCTTTGGATAACAAATTTTCCTACTTTTTATAAGTGTGGACGCGTTATTCCTTTACTTGGCTAACATTTTTCCCATTTGGGTAACAAATGTTTCTACTTTTTATAAGTGTTTATATATTTCTCTCTTTGACCAATATTTTTCCTCTTTGACCCTCAAATTTTCCTAATTTTCATAAGTGTAGTCGAGATATTTCTGTATTTGGCCGACATTTTTTTCACATTTGGCTAACATATTTTCCTACTTGACCTAAGTTGGTTTTTTTTTTCGTTTGGCTAACAAAGTTTCCTACTTTTCATAAGTTTGGATGATATATTTCTGTATTTGGTCGATATTGTTCTCCCATTTGGCTGACAATTCTCCTACTGTTTATAAGTTTGGACGAGATATTCCTCTTTTTGGCTGATATTTTTTCACATTTGGTTAACAAAGTTTGCTACTTTTCATAAGATTGAACGATGTATTTCGTTACTTGTTCAATATGTTTCCTCTTTGACTAACATATTTTTCCTACTTTGTCAATATCTTTCACATTTTGGTTAGTAAAGTTTCCAACTTTTCATAAGTTTATTTGAGATATTTCTGTATTTGGCCGACATTTTCACCTTTGGTTGACATACTTGCCCCACTTTTTATAAGTCTGGACGAGATATTTATCTCTTTAGCTGATATTTTTTCACATTTGGTTAACAAGTTTTCCTACTTGGCCAATACTTTTCCTGTTTGGCTAACACATTTTCCTAGTTTTCATAAGTGTGGATGAGATGTTTCTGTATTTGGCCGACATTTTTCATATTTGGGTAACAGATTTTCCTACTTGACTTAGATTTTCCCCCTCTGGCTAACACATTTTCCTTCTTGGTCAATATCTTTCCCGTTTGGTTAACAATGTTTCCTAGTTTTTATATGTTTTGTTGAGATATTTCTGTATTTGGCCGACCTTTTTGTACCATTTGGTTGAAACATTTTCCTTTCTTTTATAAGTGTGGACGAGATATTTTTCCCTTTGAATGAAAAATTTTCCTACTTGGCCAATATTTTTTTCATATTTGGCTAACAATTTTTTCCTAGTTTTCATAAGTGTACACGTGCTATTTCTGTATTTGGCCGACATTTTTCACATTTTGTTAACAGATATTCCCACTTGAACTAGGTTTTTCCCTCTGGCTAACAAAGTTTCCTACTTTTCATAAGCATGGCTGAGATATTTCTGTATTTTGGCCTACAATTTTACCATTTCGCTTACACTTTTCCTACTTTTCATAACTTTGGCTGATCTATTTATAAGTGTAGTTGAAATATTTCTCTCTTTGGATGATATTTTTTTTTTCACATTTGGTTAACAAATTTTCCTACTGTTCATAGGTTTGAACGATGTATTTCGTTACTTGTTCAACGTTTTTCCTCTTTGACTAACACATTTTCTTACTTGGTCAATATATTTCCCGTTTGGTTAACAATTTTCCTACTTTTTATACGTTTGGTTGAGATATTTCTGTATTTGGCCGACATTTTCCCCTTTGGTTGACACATTTTCCTGGTTTTTATAAGTCTGGACAAGATATTTCTCTCTTTGGCTGATATTTTTTTCACATTAGGCTAACAAATTTTCCTACTTGGCCAATATTTTTCCTTTTTGGCTAACACATTTTTCTAGTTTTCATAAGTGAGGACGAGCTATTTCTCTATTTGGCCGACCTTTTTCACATTTGGGTAACAGATTTTCCTACTTGACCTGGGTTTTTCCCCTTTGGCTAACAAAGTTTCCAACTTTTCATAAGTTTGGGTGAGATATTTCTGTATTTGGCCTAACTTTTTCCCCATTTCGCTGACAATGTCCCTACTTTTCATAAGTTTGGTGATCTATTTATACGTTTAGTTGAACTATTTCTCTCTTTGGACGATATTTTCTTCACATTTGGTTAACAATGTTTCCTAGTTTTCATATGTGTGGCTGAGCTATTTATAAGTTTGACTGCTATATTTTTCTATTTTGGTTAACATATTTTCTTATTTGAAAGTTAAAGTGGTACATAGAAGCTGTAGTTTTGTCCAGCTGTGAAGTGTGGGACTGAGAAGACAAGTTGTAAAACATATATTAGCGTTTGTAATGTGTTTCTGGGGAACGTTGTAGAGTTTCGTAGTTGCGTACAGACACGCAGAGAGGTAGTGAACGTGTACATGTCTAATTTGATACGTGATAACGTTGCTTGTTATGATAGTGGATACTGAAATGCCATGTTACATTCATTACCTAAGGCTGAGTCGGGGCAGTATGTATGTTTGTTTGTAATATTATAATCTGATAACATGCGCTAGCCACTCGTCGCTGTATAGGTATGTTACCTGATAGCTGTTACGTACAGATACGTCTTCCTCGACTGGCATCGGTGATCACATCTCACATTTTTACCATTTGTTTGACACATTTTTCTACTTTTTATAAGGCTGGACTAGATATTTCTCTCTTTGGCTGATAATTTTATCATTTGGTTGACAAATGTTCCTACTGTTTATAAGTCTTGACGCTATATTTCTTTCTTTGGCTGATATTTTTCCCCATTTGGCTAACACATTTTCCTACTTGGTCAATATTTTTTCCTATTTGGCTAACAAATATTCCCGGTTTTCGTAAGTGTGGGTGTGATATTTCTGTATTTGGCTGACGTTTTTCACATTTGGGTAACACATTTTCCTACTTGACCTTGGTTTTCCCCCTTTGGCCAACAAATGTTTCTACTTTTCATATGTTTGGGTGAGATATTTCTGTATTTGGTCTAACGTCTTCCTATTTGGCTGACAATTTTCCTACTTTTTATAAGCTTGGACGAGATATTTCTCTCTTTGAGTGATATTTTTTCACATTTGGTTAACAAGGCTTCCTACTTTTCATAAGTTTGAACGATATATTTCGTTACTTGTTCAATATTATTCTTCTTTGACTAATACATTTTCCTAGTTGGTCAATATCTTTCCTGTTTGGTTAACAATTGTCCTACGTTTTATACGTTTGGTTGAGCTATTTCTGTATTTGGCCGACACTTTTCGCATTTGGCTAACAGAATTTTCTTACTTGACCTAGGTTTTTTTCACTTTGGCTAACAAAGTTTCCTACTTTTAATAAGCTTGGGTGAGATATTTCTGTATTTGGCCTAACTTTTTCCCATTTGGCCGACAATTTTCCTACTTTTTATACGTTGGGGCGAGATATTTCTCTCTTTGGGTGATATTTTTCACATTTGGTTAATAAAGCCTCCTACTTTTCATAAGTTTGAACGATATATTTCGTTACTTGTTCAATATTACTCCTCTTTGACTAATACATTTTCCTAGTTGGTCAATATCTTTCCCCTTTGGTTAACAATGTTCCTACTTTTTATACGTTTGGATGAGGTATTTCTGTATTTGGCCGACATTTTTCACATTTGGCTAAGATAATTTTCCTACTTGTTGTAGCTTTCCCCACTTTGATTAACAAAGTATCGTACTTTTCATAAGTTTGGGTGAGATATTTCTGTATTTGGCCTAACTTTTGCCAAATTGGCTGACAATTTTCCTAATTTTCATAAGTTTGGCTGATCTATTTTAAGTTTAGTTGAAATATTTCTCTCTCTGGACGATATTTTTTCACCTTTGGTTAACAATGTTTCCTACTTTTCATAAGTTTGGCCAAGATATTTATAAGTTTGACCGCAATTTTTTTCCCATTTTGGTTAACATATTTCCTTATTTGAATGTTGAAGTGGTACATAGAAGCTGTAGTTTTTGTCTGCCTGTGAAGTTTGAGAACAAATATTGGTCTTGGAAATGGGTTTCTGGGGAACGAAAAAAAGACCCGTAAAGACACAAGGATATATATATATATATATATATATATATATATATATGTATATATATATATATATATATATATATATATATATATATATATATATATATATATTAGATTTTGATTTACCGATCTGAAATCCTATGATGTTAGTGTTCGAGCACTTATCTAGCTACGCATCCACTCACCCACCCCTTAACATCTAATTTCACTAAGCCATACCACTTCAACCAATAATACAGGTAATCTGTACTTTTAAAAGGTTTTAATTTGTACCCGTATGCTAATAGTGTATATACCACTCACCATCTACATATTACTAATAACCACTATCCACCCCTTGACAACGAATAACACTGCCGTACCCACTACAACCACTAATACCGACCATCTTTACTTTTTAAGATTTTCATTTATAACCGTATGATAATACTGTATATACCAATATGACCCTCTCACTAGCGCTAATAACCTCTACCCACACTTTATCAACGAATGACACCAAGCCATACCCACAGCAACAAATATTACCGGCCATCTTTACATTTTAATGTTTTCATTTGTAACCGTATGCTGATAGTGTATAGGCCATTACATCCCTCTATAGATCACTAATAGTGGCTACCCACCCATTACCAACGAATTTCACTAAGCCATACCCGAGACAATCAATAATATGGACCATCTTTACTTTTTAATGTTTTCATTTGTAACCCGTATGTTGACAGTGTATTGGTCACTACGATCCCTACGGATCACTACTAACCGCTACCCACCCCTTAACAATAAATTTCACTAAGCTATACCCGCTAAAATTATTAATATCGGCCATCTTTACTTTTTAATGTTTTCATTTGTAACCCGTATGTTGACAGTGTATTGGTCACTACGATCCCTACGGATCACTACTAACCGCTACCCACCCCTTAATAATAAATTTCACTAAGCTATACCCGCTAAAATTATTAATATTGGCCATCTTTACTTTTTAAGGTTTTCATTTGTAACCCGTATGATGATAGTAAAAAAGCCACTACGACACTCTACAAAGCACTAATAGCCGCTACCCACCCCTCACCAACGAATTTCACTAAGCTATACCAGCTAAAATCAATAATATCGACCATCTTTACATTTTAAGGTTTTCCTTTGTAACCCTGTGATGATAGTGTTTAAACCCGAACCGCCTAGCCTCACCCCACGCTCCCACCCCCTCGCTACCACCCGCACTCCGTCGTTATTTATTTTTATTTTTATTTTATTTTATTTTATTTTTTAATAATTAATTAAAATTTTTATACACCCACTCAATAGTTATCTGCCCTTAGAAACATAAAATCTTAGAATTATCGCCCTTAGATATGACCTAGATATCACACCTACATACCCACCCAACTACATGACCGAGGGGGAGTGAAAATCAGCCGAGGTCAAGGTCAATTGCCGGAGGCTCCGGCAAATGAGAACCGAAACGTGCAAACCTAACTACTTGCGGGATGTTTCGTCAGGTACATACGGCAGAAATCACACAACATAAACTAAAGTAATTAGATACATCCTTCAAGCTGAAATATACAACACACACAGTCACACAGTAATTTGAATCGTCTAATACGGTACAATGCCGGCTTCGTGGCTTAGAGGTTAGCGACTTTTCTCCGTAATCTCGTATACTCTCGTAGGTAACGTGATGACGGTGAGAATCAGCAGTGGTTCGAATCGCATCGGTAACTTACGGGGTATGTGAGCCGGCCGCTCAGAAAGCAATGGCAAACTACTGAGCGTAATCTTGCCAAGAAATCAACATACAGCTGAAAGATGCTGGTGTTGACAGCGATGTCCTGTAAAGGATATGCCAGTGGTTCTCAACCGGTGGGAAATCTCCCCCCCCCCTTGGGGAATTTTAGGGTTTCCAGGGGGGAGGGGGAATTAAGATTATTTCAAGATCGCATTAATACAAGAACCAGTTCCCTCTATATTTTACGGTTCTGTACTTTTCGCCCTAATGAAGTTCGTTTTATAACATAAGTAGACCCGCAAATCACGTTTTATGTAGATGTTTAGACTTGTTCTAGTATGTGTTATTAAATTTAGCTTCCATGTTTATGTATACTGTGTAAAAGGGGGGGGGGGAGGATTTATAAGGAGGAAATTCGAAAAGGGGGAGGAATGACGTTATGAACATATGGTAAAGGGGAGCATGGGCCAAAAAAGATTGAGAACCACTGGAATATGCGAACAAACAAAAAAACACAGTAATGCCGTCCTCCCTGGCCTAGGTGTTTACGTCTTTCTCCGTAATCCCGTATATTCTCGTGAGTAACGTAACCTGCGCGAGATCGGTGGCGGTTCTCGCCGTGTTAGTAACTTACGGGGTATGTGAGCCGGTCGCTCAGAAAGCAATGGCAAACTACTGAGCGTAATCTTGCCTAGTACATCAACATCAGCTGAAAAATGCTGATGTTGACTGCAACGTCCTGTAAGGGATATGAAAAACAAATAATAAATACTGTAATCAGGGTACTGGGGCGAAGGAGTTACGAATATAGTTGTTCGTAATCCCGCATGTCGCGTTCGAAACACAGCTGCGGGTGATTTGAAAGCAGATCGTCTTGCGCTAGTTTAAATAGAATGGTACGAGCATCGGCCGATAAGAAATCAATGGCAAACTACTGAACATAAACTTGCCAAGAAATCACAAACAGCCAACAAATTCTGGCGGTGACTGCAACGTCCTGTAAAGCAGTGCTTCCCAAACTTTTCACTTTCGCGAACCGGCATAAAATTTTCCTTTTGCACCAGGGACCGGTGCCGTTTAAAAAAAATTTTCTCCTTGTAATCTGGAATTTTATATGACCTCAATATACATTTTAATATAAATATAAGATTTAACGTACTTAAAGGTGTTGTCTCGGTGCGCTAAATACTGCTCCATAATATTATTGGATGACGGTGATTTATTTAATGGTGATCCCATTTTCATGAGTAAAAATGTCATTATAGAGATTTACAAATCAAAACTTTTTTCAAATGTCAAAACTACATTTAGGTCTTCTTGTAAAGGTGTATATACTCGTTTACACCAACAGCAATGAACACCAATATAAAATTTAATTTAAAAAAAAAAATAGAATATATCTTGGGAAACGATACCAAATCAGATTTTAAACAAGCTGACTAAATTACAGTATGTTGTAATAAAAATGATTTAATAATCAGCTGCTAACAGTAACTATTTAATGCGAGAGGTGGGCCTCTTTATTATTTACAAGCTTATCCATCGTGGCTCGATTGTAGACAGCGCTACCCGCAAAGAAGAACAAGTTTCTGTATTTTGTCTTAATAATGCCCATTGGCGAAAAAGAAATACTCTTCTTTCACGTTGTCTTTGTATCGATATATCACATACACCATCAGAATCGCTAAGTTGGCAACGTCCGTGCTTTCGTCCAGCTGTAATGAAAACATACACACAAATGTGTATCTAACACATTCACTCGCTCAGACGATGGCAAAACGCATTATAATCGTACAACGAAAATCACGTATGTTCTGCATCTTATGACAATCAGCAAATTATAATGTGCATCTTTCTCACTTTTCGACACATAGGAAACAAAAGAAACGCAAGTTGTCAACAAATAAATGTCGTCTACCGGGCCGGCTTTTAGTATCGGTCTCAGCTGGTTACTATTTTTAACTTTCCCATTGAACCAATGATTCGCTTCTCCTTAAACAATAAATACTCCTTGGGCTATACGGCTGCAGGCTCAATTTATTTTAACATTAAATCACCATAAAAACGGTGCGGTGAGACAAGGACAATCTTGTTTATAAAAAGTTCTAAACAATCCTCAAAGGAGAAAATATTTAACTTTTTTCTTACTTTTTTCATCTCACGTTGCTGGCCGGCAAAGAAGGGCTCACGGACCGGCACTGGTCCACGGACCACCACTTTGGGAAGCACTGCTGTAAAGGATATGCAACCAGCAGGGTGTCATCTTGCTCAATGGCAAGTGGGCCTATGTGTCTGTCTATGTCTGTCTGTCTGTCTGTCTGTCTGTCTGTAATAGTAATAATAATAATAATAATAAATAATAATAATAATAATAATTATTATTATTATTATTATTATTATTATTATATACTGGTATAATAGACAGTCTTCTAAGTGTGGTTCGTGTCACGAGCTCGCCATGAGTTAACCAGATAATAATACCGACGTTTGCTTGGCGTATATTTTCTAGGCCACAACAGTCGTACTAACAGAGTAAACACAGCTGCACGGGTTACATCGGGTCAGCCCATATACACATTTGGCGGTGAGTGAGAAGGAAGGGATAAAACGCGTTGGCAGTTCATAACAGTTAAAATCACATATAATTGGCCGCGCAGGATATGGAATGGTTCCGTTTGTCATCTATAGTTCCGGACATCAGACGGAATGGAGGTTTGACTGTCAGCACATGACAGAAAGTTGAGGGTGTTATTGAAAACAGTGGAACACCTGCCGGACATGAACAACGTCACGTGCACAATGTAAGCGTGTTTGGAAAACCATGATTGGCAGCTTGGTATCGAAACTCTTTGTTGGAACTCGACAGTAACTCTCTAGATTGTTTTGGATGTCAGAACCAGTGATGACAAATCTAACATTGAGGGAGCCAGAGGGGGGATGGATCCCTGACAGGGGATGATCTGCCAATGTGCCACCTGTGTGGGGCATAAAGGATAACGTCACGTGGCCAACTTTGGTAGTTTGCCATATAAACCCGAGTTGGGACCAACTAGGGGGACTTGAAAATGCTCTAGTCGGAGTGCAAAGGCACTGCAGTGCTTAGTGGAAATAATATCTACCGTGTGTTAATTAGTGACTTAATTTTACACGTGCCTATAATGGCAGATGTAGATATGATTGATAGGACTGCAGTAGTGCCATTTAAGGTATAACCTATTATAATATTAGTTCTAATTAATATAGACTGTGGCCTTGTTAAACTATAGTGTGATGATTAGCACTGTTAGTGGAAACTAGTTAGAGTAGAATAGTGATATTAACTCTGCTAGTTAAGAATAGATTAGTGAAGTGTTGATAAGCTTTACTAGTTGAGAATTGAGTAATGAGGGATAATTGGGATCTTCCCGTAGGTGTCCCTGGTGGGCGGGGTTCCGCATTCTGTTTGCTGATTTTTTCTTTGTCATAGCCTGATTCGGCTCTAGGTGGGTAGCTAATCTGCTCTATGACTAAGTCTAGTTAGCTAAAGATCATTAGGCAAGGTGATAGGCTTACACTCAGCCGAAAGGATCAGTGACTAGTACTATCACCAGATGTGTTGTTTCTATCCTAGGTTCCCTACCAGATCCAAGGAAACTCAACAAAGTTTTGGGAAAGAATCCAATCCCATTCGGAAGAACACCAGTTCAACAATCAATAAAGTTGCATACAGAACGTAACTAAAGCTAGAAGGAAGTTGATTCACCAAAGAGAGTGATGCGTACTGATGCACCACACAGCATCAGACAGTAGTAACGAACTGAAAACATTAAGTCTAATAATTACATAGTGTGATATAATCTCGTGTAATAGAACACAAGACTTGATACTTGAGGCTAGATAGACACGAGGGAGGATTCAGTACAGTAACAATTAACATTAATCTGTGTACACACTACAAAGGACTTGTGCATTTTTTTATGAACGATAGGAACGGACATTGTGTAGAGTGCAACCGGTCCATGATTAACTGTTAATACCACCGGTGTCTATTTCGGATGATCATGAAATTGGATTACCAGAGGTCTACAGAGGCAAAGCAGTATCCGGCAAGATGGTTTCGGCACGGGGTGAGATGTACATGTTCTGACGTAACGTGCTGTGGTCTATCCTTGCTGGGATCAGCTGACTGGGTTGTTGTCTGAGAGTCCGATTCTACACACTTTATAGAACACGTCACACATTTTCTTCGCATACACGTCTCATACACGTTACACTTTTCTTTTAATAAATTAATCTTTATTAATTTCTAGAAGCAAGAGTTGTTGAGTATGTTGCGTTGGGAAGTATGAGAGGGGGCATAGTACGACAGTGAGAGAGTGATAGGATAAGGTGTCCATAGGCTGATGGAGTGTGTTGGACGGAAGCTGGTGGATTCTCCAGAATATTGAGAGGAAAAAAAATATTATAATGTGGGTGTCGAATCTCCTCACTCCAGGGACGACACTTTAAAGGAGGACACGACAGTTCGATACATCTACCTCAGCTAATTATAATTGCCATGTCAAAAGTTAGTTTCGGTAAACCATTTATTATTCATTATTGCGCATTTTGCATGCGTTAATAATGCATATATTGTTTCTTTCGTTATCGTTGTTGTCTGGGGTTAGCTTCACAAGTGATGAATGGATGAAATGATGTATGAGAGCAGAGAGACAGGAAGGGCAGAATTTCAGTCCGTCCGCTTGTCCAATTCTTAATCCTTTGAAAATAAAGTTCGTTTGTTCGTTCGTTCCTTCTATTTATCTATCTGTCTGTCTGTCTGCCTGCCTGTCTCTACCAACGGACCGACTAGACTAACGACCTACCTACTTTTGTACCTAAGTACCTATTTTGGTCTACCTATCTATTGCTGCCTGTCTACATTTTTACCTAGCTTCTTATCAACAATCCTAACTACATAGACACACACACACACACACACACAGAGAGAGAGAGAGAGAGAGAGAGAGAGAGAGAGAAAACATACACATACACACAAACACAGACAGAAATACACACACACATACACACACAATCAACCCCAACAGTTCCATGTTGTCTCGTATTTCTCTAGGTCTCTCTCTCTCTCTCTCTCTCTCTCTCTCTCTCCCTCTCTCTCTCTCTCTCTCTCTCTCTCTCTCTCTCTCTCTCTCTCTCTCATACACACATAAACATACACATACACACAAAAACAGACATACAGACAGAAATACACACAGATACATAAACACATTCAGCGCCACCAGTTCTTGGTTGTCTCACATTTCTCGAGGTCACACACGTGCAGACACACACATACGCACACACACTCAATCAACAAACACCCTCCTCTCCCCACCAGTTCCTGCTTGTCTCACATTTCTCGTAGTTACACACACATACACACGCACATACACACACACCCACACACACACACACACACTCACTCACTCACACAATCAACCTCCACCAGTTCCAGGCTGTCTCACATTTCCCCGTGGTCACACACAGAACCTGGTTCCCACACACGTCAATCAGACGTCTGACGCAACGGGAACACGCGCTGCCCTCAGTGAAGGTCACGGGAAACCACGTCAACGGTCCACATCACATCACAGTCTTCGCGACGTCTCCGCGACGTCTCCGATGTCTTCCTGTTCGCTGTTCTACTGCTTAAGACGCCGTTGTTGCTGTTGTCGTTGTTGTTGCTGCTGCTGTTGTTGGTGTTATTATTATTATTATTTTTATTATCATCATCATCATCATCATCATCATCATCATCATCATCATCATCATCATCATCATCATCATCATCATCATCATCATCATCATGGTTACCATCGTGATCATACTCATTATAGAGCCAAAATAGGCGCTATCAGCCATCTTAGAACTTACGACTCCATGCTTTTAACCCCACTGGATGAAATGAATGTTCATCATCTTTCTTGATGGACAAACAACAACAACAACTCATTATCATAATTTTTGTGTTAGCTCGCTTTGAAATCAAGTGTAGTCCTTACATGTGCAACTACATCTAGTGCAGTGGACCGATGTTTGCACGTGGATTATCTTTCCCTATTAACCAGTGTCCCTCGCCATCAGGCGAACCCACTGCGCATTCAGAGGTACTTGTAATTTACGTCCCCAGGTCAAGGACCAGAAGTCAACATTTAAGTCCAACTGTCCGGTGTAGGGATTGAACCCGCTATCATGATTACCATCAAGATCATCATTAGTATACCACTACTACTACTACTACTACTACTACTACTACTACTACTACTACTACTACTACTACTACTACTACTACTACCACTACCACTACTACTACTACTACTACTACTACTACTGCTAGCACTACTACTACTACTACTACTACTACTACTACTACTACTACTACTACTACTACTACTACTACTACTTCTACTACTACTACTACTACTACTACTACTACTACTACTACTACTACTATTAATACTACTACTACTACTACTACTACTACTACTACTACTACTACTACTACAAACACTACTACTACTACTACTACTACTACTACTACTACTACTACTACTACTACTACTACTACTACTACTACTACTACTACTACTATTACTACTACTACTACTACTACTGTTGTTATTATTTTTATTATGAGTATTATTATTATTCTTGTTGTTGTTGATGATGATGGTTGAGAGCTGTGTTGGCTTAGTGGTTCCTGCGCTTCCCTGCCAACACAGTGGTCCGAGTTTAATCCCCAACAGAGGCAGGGCTACTGTTTTCCTACCAGCGCGGGTCTGGTGGTGGGGGAGGGGGGGAAGAGGGGGTCGACCCATCTAATAAAAATAGGCATCAGCAACTGTGTAAAAGTTTATGGAAATTTCCCGACAAGGAAAGGCAATGAGAAAGATAACTGGCTACTCCACCTCATATTTCGTTGCCTATGCTATTTGAAGGCCCAACACTTCACACTCCAACTACAGCATCTGCTGTGTCAGCACCTTTACCCATACCTGCTGTTGATGATGGTGATGATGATGTTTGAACCCTGTCGATTGGAGCTATTCTTTCTTAATTAGCTGCATTTCCTTTACGGGAAGTTGCACTCAGTCCCAGCATTTATTACTGCGACTCCTGGGAGTCGACGCTGGAGCTACGGAGTTTGTGCTTTGTGCGGTGCTTTCGGTGGGTCGTCCTGTGGAAAGAGACCGAGCCATGTGAGAAAACCCGTGTCAATGAAGACTTTCTGGTGACTGCCGATTCCATCGACGATGAACTGTAATTTTGGTGGATGACTTTTGTGTTGGCATTCTTCTTCTTCTTCTTCTTTCATCCGGTTTTTTTTTCGGATGTGACTGCGTTGTGCCTGTTTACAGCAGAGCTGCGTTCTTGCGCCGTTAGGCCGACACATCCGACTTCTGCGGGCATTTGTTGACCGGGTTAACCTTCCCGGGGGTTTCTTAGGACGTTTGAATCTCACTGTTGTGGTGTTATCCCCCATCCTAGCTGGCCCATATAGAACAGCCAAAGACATCCTGGTCAACCCTCAAGGGAAGGCAGGGGCAGACCATGGGCATTCCCCGCCATCCAAGGAGGCTTCCATACTTGCAGAGCCATCACACAGCGCTCTGGTACTGGGCTCACCCAAGGAATCGTCACGTCCTGCACATGGCTGCTTAGCCTCACTTTCGTATATTGGGCCTTCCGTTCACCATAGGCTGTTCCTCCGGAAACCAGAAGAATGCAGTCTGCAGATGACATCCACACAGTGAGCTTTCGATTAAGACTTTCCACATAATGGATTTGCTATCCAAGCAATATTCCATTTTGTGCCACTAGGACACTTTTTCCACCTTTTATGAAGCCCACACAGTGAGCTTTCGATTCGGACTTTTCCGCGTAATGGATTTGCTATCCAAGCAATATTCCATTTCGTGTCACTAGGACACTTTTCCCACCATTTACGAAGCCCACACAGTGAGCTTTTGATTCGGACTTTCCACGTAATGGATGTGCTATCCAAGCAATATTCCATTTCATGCCTCTGGGACGCTTTTGTAACCGGCATACCTGTGGTATGAAGTGTGGCAGTCTAAATACATCTTCATGCACCTTTAGATGTCAACCTGTATGTAGTTAAAGTAAGCTGTAGTCAACTTGAGCTTGTTGATATCTCCATAGAGCTTGTCCTCAAATGAAGCAGGTGTGGGCCAAAATATCTTTCTCTGTCCTGCATATCAGCAAATGCTTAGCTGTCATTTTACCAGTTCCACAATTACATTCATCGGTATCTCCTATCTTTAGTTTATTGAACAAGTGGTGTTTCAGCCTGTTATGTCCTGTGCGGAGTCTGAAGATTGCTACTTGTTCTCTTCGGTCGAGTTTGTAATATGCATCATCCTTCTGGTGGCTTGGATGCTCTGATTCCCATTTGGTTCTATAGGTGCTTTTTATAAACCTTTTTGCCTCATTATAGGTTATGTCTATGTCAGGCTGTGGTAATCGTCCACCCTCTTTTGCTAGTCTGTCTGCCTCTTCATTTCCAGGTATACTGCAATGTGATGGGATCCACTGTATTACAACTTTTTTGGATTTCTGGCATAGACGATGGAGTGCTGCTCTTAGGTCAGCTAGTTCTGTGCTGTTTTTGCTCTCCAGTATTGAGACAGCTGACTTTGCATCTGTGAAGATAGCTATTTGCTTCTCTTTATTTTCCTCCATCAAGAGCATTTCTGCTGCAGTTTTCAAAGCCTCTACCTCCGCTTTGAAGTTACTTGAAAATTTTCCAGTTGCCACTGATTGTGTTTTTATCACTCCATTTTTTAAATTAAGGAGAATTCCTCCTCCTCCATTTTTAATTGAATCTTTGGCTGATCCATCTGTATATGCATGGGTCCAATTGCTGCTTGGGTAATGTTCTTTTATGTAGTTGAGGGTTATTTTTCTTCTTTCGGTTTCATTCTGAGTGTTCTTTTTCTCAATACCAGGAATGTTTTCTATCATCTCAGGCAGTTGCTGCTGTCTCCAAGCTGGGAAGTTGTGTGCATTGTAAATGGGCTTGACTGTTGATATATTAAGTATGGGATCTGCCCTAATCTTTCGTTTTGCAGTTTCTACAAAGTTGCTACGCTTCAGTCTTCCTTTTCCAAAACCATTAAACCTGTTATACATAGGGTGGTCTGTCAATCTTCTAAATTTTTCTGCTTGTTGCTGGGCTCTGCTATCTCTTCTGTCCTGCATTGGTTGTAAACAAGTGATCTTTTCTAGTTCATTAATAGGCGTTGTCTTCAGGCGTCCAGTTATGATTCGCATTCCTTGGTTTTGGACTCTACTTATTTTGTTAAAGTTTGACTTAGCTGCTGTTGCCCAAGCTGCAATGCCATATTCCAGTATTGGCCTCACCCGTCCAGTATATAACTTCTTGAGAACTTTCTCATCTGCTCCCCACATTGTACCAGCAAGCTTTTTCATGATTGCCATTCTCTGCCTTGCTCTTGTTCGATTTTTCTCAACCTGTGTCTTCCATGTCAGGCGACTATCAAAGGTGACTCCTAGATAGTTTGGATTTTCTTCATGGCGCAATATTTTTCCATTCAATACCAGCTTAGGTTGCTGAGTTTTATTTGAGAGGGAGAACACTGCGCATGTTGTTTTCTCCTCACTTATCTTCACTAGCCATGATTTTGACCAGTCCTCTAGCGCTAATAAGGCTTGCTGTATTCTGCTGTTAGCTGTACTAATATATTCTTCAGATGTCCATATGGCTAGGTCATCTGCAAAGGAGGATGTGTGTAATCTGGCTGGAAAATTTTCTGTGATGTCATTTATATATGCTAGGAATAATGTTGGTGAAAGAACTCCTCCTTGAGGGACACCTTGCTCCAACAGCATCATTTTGCTTGTTTGTCCTTGTACTTTTTTCCTGGCAGTTCTGTTCTCAAGGTAGTGGCTGATCCATTTATACATTTTTCCACAAACATGCATTTTTTGCAGTTTTACTTTCAGTCCTTCCTTCCATACTTTATCAAATGCTTTTTCTAAATCTATCCAGACTGCTAGTGTGTGCCTTTTCTCTTGGAAGGCATCCTCTATTTCCTGAGCTATATAGGTTATTTGATCTTCAGTGGATCTGTACTTTCTGAATCCTGCTTGGTGTGGTGTTAAGAGTTTGTTTTCTTCCAGATGCCATGTTAGCCTGCCATTAATAATGCGTTCCATTAATTTTCCTACACAGCTAAGTAGACTGATAGGTCGATAGCCATTTGGTTCTTCCAGGTCCTTTCCTTTCTTTGGGACTGGTATTAGTATAGCTTCCTTCCATGCCTGTGGGACTATTCCTCTCTTCCAGCTGTTATTTAGGACTGCTAGTAGTTTCTTCTTTGCCTCGGTGCCTAGTCCTATTAGCATTTCATTCGTGATTCCATCCTTTCCTGGTGATTTCTTCTTTTTTAGGGTATTCATTGCCTGTTCCATTTCTTCCATTGTTAGATTTGCCATCATATATTCTGCTGCTGTCTCTGTATTTCTATGATGTATCTGTTTGTCTTTGATTGCTTTCTTCTGTTCGGATGTAATATCAATGTGGTTTGCATTTGCATAGTGTTCCATTAGTGCATTTGCAGCCTATTTTCCTGAATGCAAGGCATTTCCTTGTTTAATTGTTATTTGTTTGTTTCTAGGTCCTTCATTGTTCATGGCTTTCACTAGTTTCCATAGTTTGTTTCCATCCCTGCCAAAATTCAGGTTTTCTGTTTTTTCCCTCCAACAATCTCTTGTTGTTTGATTTACTGTTCTTTTATATTTTGCTGAGATGGCTTTGAGAGAGATGTTCGCTTCAATTGTTTGTTCTCTCTCTGCTGTCTTCCTGGCATCTTCAACTTTGTCCTCCAAACTTTGTAGTTCTTCAGTCCAGTATGGTTTGTAATTTTTCCTCGCTCCTCTTGGAATGGACTCAGTGGCTGCCTGTATTATCGCTCTGTTTAGACTTTCCACCATTTGCTTTATGTTGCCATATCGTGTATTTATGTTTTCACAATATTTGTCTGTTAGTATGGCAAATCTGTCCCAATCTGCTCGTTTGTAATTCCAGCGGGGCAAGGGCTTTTGCTCCTGTGGAACATACTCCATATTCATTACAAGCTTGATTGGTCTGTGGTCACTACCTGCTAATTGGTCCAGCACATGGCGATCGATTTTGTGGAGGATGTCTCCTGTGCAGAAAGCTAAGTCTGGAGTAGAAGTGGTAAGCCATCTTCTGGAGTAGAAGCTCGGTGTGTCATCCGCTTTGTTGAGTAGATGGAGATTTGAGTCTATTTCCCAGTCCTCCAATTCATCTCCTCTTTTGTCAGTATCTGGGTATCCCCATCTTTCTGAACGGCTATTAAAGTATCCGACAATAATGCAGTTTGTGTCAGTTATTTTCATGTTTGAGAGTGTAAGGTCCTTATCTGCTGGGCTATACAGATTGTAGATTCTTATTTTCACGTCCTTTATTATTATATCAACACCTATAATTTCCGTTTGGTTGTCAGAGATCACAGATACTTCGCTGCAAGGTATTGTATTTCGTGTAAGTATTAGAACTCCTCCTTTGTGTCCTTCGCGGTCGAAACGTGTGGCCTGATATCCTCTGACTGAGAATTTGTGATTGGCGTTGAGGTGTGTCTCTTGAATGCATGCCACATCTATTCTATCTTTATGAAGACGCTGAGTTAGGGAGTCTTTCTTCTTGTAAACTCCTTCGGCATTCCACTGTAGTATGTTGAGTGTCCGGGGTATTTGGTCAATAGCTCTTAACCTACTCCTCTGTGCCTTGACTCCACAGCATAGGGGAAGGTGACCACCAGTAGTCATGGGTGGACCCCCTCGAGGCAGGTGGCCCGGCACTATCACCGCCTGATGGGACTTCACGGGATTAGCACCATAACGATTAATTTTGATTTGTGACATCATGAATTTAGTTACGTTGCACTGCTTTGTCAAGCCTGTGGCTCAGTACATCCGATTTCGACAAGCATTTTTCGGGATGCTTTCCCTAGCCTTTGACTGTCCCCAGTCTACCTACAAGGCAGCAGGTTTGTGCGTCGCTTCGTCTGGTCCCTCTCCCTTGACCTGTCCGACATGGGTGACCCTACCAGTAGCTGTGCTACTGTCGGCATAGCTCTTGGGGTAATTGGAACGCGCAAGCCCCTCTACCTCGTCAAAGTGGACGCACGGCAGAGGGGGTGTTGGCATTCTGGCGGCGGCATTATGCACAGTAAACCTGTGCGGGCTGTTGGATTGCCGAGACTCCTGTCTGTTCCACTTTTTACATTGGAAAATGAGGAGCATTTTGTGTGATATTCACTGGCACAGGAACGGATCATAATGGGGACGACCCGTTGCCATGAAGATGGAACCGCGACTAACTAACTAACATTTATTACTGTTTGTAATTTACTAAGCAATTATATGTGCAGTAGTTTGCCATTGCTTTCGGAACCGTCGACGCTTCATACCACCGAAATCACCGCAAAGAGATTTACTTTCAAATTGCCCGCGACTAATTGCGAACCTTGAACTGGGTTTATCGGGGAAATGTGAAACTGCGTTTTACTAAGCCCCCCATAGCCACAGTGGCCGACTGTTCTCGCATAAAAACAACTGAAAAATATTTGGCAACTTGGTTCCAGCCTGGTAATCGTGCAACATACTCATCCCGAGCCCTGTCGTGAGTGCAAGACGTGGGTGCATATCGCCTACCATCAGTGTGTAGAATTGCTGTGACTCATTTGCGTTTCGCAACGGGCAAATTCTGTAGTCATCGTGGACAATAATAACAAGGCAACGACCTATCACGTCGTTGCATACTGGTGGTATGTCATAATGTTGCATGTCCTAATGTTGCATGTCTTAATGTTGCATGTCTTAATGTTGCATGTCGTAATGTTGCATGTCTTAATGTTGCATAATTTAATGTTGCATAATTTAATGTTGCATGTCTTAATGGTGTATGCCTTAATGTTGCATGTCTTGATGTTGCATGTCTTAATGTTGCATGTCTTAATGTTGCATGATCTAATGTTGCATGTCTTAATGTTGCATGTCTTAATGTGTCATGACTTAATATTGCATGTCTTAATGTTGTATGACTTAACATTGCTTGTCTTAATGTTGCATGACTTACTATTGCATGTCTTAATGTTGCATGTCTTAATGTTGCATGTCATATTGTTGCATGTCTTAATGTTGCATGTTTTAATGTTGCTTGTCTTAATGTTGCATGTCTTAATGCTGCATGTCTTAATGTTGCATGCCTTAACGTTGCATACCATTGTCAGGACATTGCCATCAAACCTACGTTGATTGTCTAGATTCAGTAGTTTGCCATTCCTTTCCGAAAGAGAAGTCAACTTAATGCTGGGTTGGTGCAATCAGTGCACCAAAAGTTTTAGAGCGAGCGATCTTTTCCTTTTGATCACATCGACATAAGCGGACATATATTTCCTTGACCAAATATTACTTAATAGGGGAAGCCTTCATCGTGATCATGTGACGTAGACGTTCATGTCTCTCTATTCCATTCAAATTCCAATTTTGAAAAAAAGAAAGATGTTCCGGCCCCTTTCAACCGTCGAATTCTCGACTGGTTATAGTTGGGGCCCATATAGTGTATCTCGTACTTCTTCTTTCGTAGATAGGGCTGCGTATTTTGGCTTCCTTGAAAGTCTCTCTATGGATCCCCGTCCCTTTTGTCCTGGGTCAATTCTGTTGGCGACATTTCACCATGCAACCGTACTACCATTCCAGCATCATTTATCTCTGACGGCCTCTGACGCTTCCACCGCTTATCCTTCCAGTCTTCACGATGTTCTCCAGTGTCTCTCTTCTCATTATATATCCAAAGAACACTTTTGTTTCATGAAGACTTGGGAAGATCGTCAGTGGTTTTCCCTTGACTTCCACACCCACCCGAGGGAATGCTACAGCTCCCTTTGACATAAATGTCGGAAAGTCAAGACAAATAAGTGTCCTGCGCTGCTCAGTTCAGGGTTGACCACTTATACCCTAGAGATGCGTTTGCCGCAGAAATGACCCTTTTCCGTTCTCCATCATCAGGGGCGGCAACTGGGAGTTTACCCTCCAAGGCCTTCCCCCTTCGCTTCATTAGGTTTAGAGGAATTTTAAAAATAGTCAGTTGCATATGCTCTTTTACAGAAACGTCGCAATCAACCTCAGCATTTATTGGCTGTTTGTGATTTTCTATAAACTTTACTTTCAGTAGTCTCCTTTTTCGTTTAGAGCGGCCCGGCGCTCATACAACTGTTAAAATCAGCGCAAAGCGATCTGCTCAAAAATCTCTACCACTGAATTCGAACCTCTTATGTCGGGATTGTGAACCTGCTTTCACTGCCCTTACTTCTCAATTACTTTATCCTTGATCTGGGGACGTAAATTATACCTCTGAAGTCGGAGTAGATTCGCCTGATGGCGAGGGACATTGCTAATAAGAACAGCTAATCCACAGGTAAAATTCAGTCAGTGCTACTAGAAGTACTGTGTATGGACTACACTTGAATTCAAAGCAAGCGAGGCCAATAAAAAAAAAAAACTTTATATTCGCCATTTGATAAGGCTTCGGTGACTGGGGCCACGTGGTCCTCAGCACATTTCAGATCCCGGGCCATTTGAATGAAGAGCCACGGGACAGGCAAGTGAGTTACCATCCACAGCACTCAAACTCGTATGTGTGGTACGTTCTAATGCAATGGAGAATGTTGGTGCGCATTCTATGGCCAAGTCAGTTCTAGATGACAATATGTCATGTACTCATTCTATGGCCAAGTCAGGTCTAGATGACAATATGTCATGTACTCATTCTATGGCCAAGTCAGGTCTAGATGACAATATGTCATGTACTCATTCTATGGCCAAGTCATGTCTAGATGACAATATGTCATGTACTCATTCTATGGCCAAGTCAGTTCTAGATGACAATATGTCATGTACTCATTCTATGGCCAAGTCATGTCTAGATGACAATATGTCATGTACTCATTCTATGGCCAAGTCAGGTCTAGATGACAATATGTCATGTGTCACTATGTAGCCAAACAAACTGCCACGCCGATTATTGTCTTGTGTCAAATTACCTTCTTTATTGTATTTATGTTTTATTGTTGTTTTATGGAGAGAGAGAGAGAGAGAGAGAGAGAGAGTGAGAGAGAGAGAGAGAGAGAGAGAGAGAGAGAGAGAGAGAGAGAGAGGGTGGGGGATAGAAGACCGACTTTACTGCACCGAGTTTCATCCCATATGGTTCGGTATCAGTCCGCAGAGTAGCTAACTGCCTGTCGAATACTTACAATGGTTTCAAGGGGTTTAGAAAGCAAGAGGGTCGACGCCATTCCACTTTTCACCCCATATGGCTCGGATCTTTTTCCACAGGACGCCTGCCGAAAGCGTCGCTTTCACACCTTTAGTTGAAGCAACGATAACAACAACAATACCAACAACAACAACAACCCATAAAGCTAACAACCCGCTGTCCCTACACGTCTGCCTGTACCGGTTCATGACCCCGTCTGTGGCATGTAACACTTCAACGTTCGATGCAAACGCTCTACGCAGGTATTGATCGCAGCACCCAGTTCAGCAATCTAGGTCATCAGCAATCATCCTGCTCGAAACCACACTATACGTTTCTAACACCCTTCTTTTCTTTCTTTATTTTCCATTCCATTTCTTTCCCTATTATAAAAACAAAAAGTTATGGCGCCGTGACATTCCTTCCGTGATTTTCTCCCTACAGCGTTCTGGGTGGCAGTGTATTTGTGTCACGTAGATCTGTATACGTCATATTTCTGTTGTTGCAGTGGCGTGTTATGTAGACATACGTCCAATGGAGTACCCTTTTCCTCTTCTTCTTCGTCACCTTTTTTCCCTTCATCTTTATCTTCTTCTTCATCTTCTTTTTCGTTTCTCATTCTAGGTTAATGTGTGGCACCTGGTTACGCACCTCAAATGTCTGTGTGTCCGACTTCAGCATGCATTCACTTGAGATTTGTTTCCTCCGGACAGATTCCCTCCAAGGTCAGTACAGTAGTTCTATCTACCCGTGAGTAGTTTTCTTTCCTAACAATTTGGCCAAGATAGTGACCTTATGGCCTACACTATGCGATTATCAACTGCTGTTGGATTTTTAACGTGCTCAATTAAACCACTAGCTGAAAAAAAACTACAACCCACAAAGTGAAAAGGCTTCTCCTCCACGTCTGCTTGACCAAGACCTCCAGTTTTTCGCCTTTATCTCAGAAGCTAGGTAGCCGATTTCACTATCCAGGAGATCAGGGGGACGTGTGACATCACGATACCAATGTTATTGGAACCAGTCACAGCCTGGTGCTAATGTCGAATCCGATGCCTTCTGATCCTGCGACGGACGCCGTAACCTCTCGGCTACAATTATCCCTCATAGTTTTTTTTTTTTTTTTGGGTTGCATATCCCTTGCAGGACGTTTCAGTCAAACCAGCATTGTTCAGCTGCTGTTGACGTACTAGACAATTTTTCTACGTTCAGTAGTTTGCCATTGCTTTCTGAATGACAGGCTCCCATACCAACACGTTATAACACAACGCGACACTGTCTTCTGCACAAATCGGTCGCGGCTGCGTTTCGGGCGCCTGATAAGCGGCTCACAAACCGCGTTCGCAAGCTTTTGGCCACTGAGCCCAGAGACCCTCATAGTTACTAAAAGTATTTTAGGTCATCGTGAATCTGCTTGTAAAGAGCCCTGGTCCTGTTTACTCTTCAACTAAACCACTACTTGAAACAACAACAACAAACAACAATAACAGCAGTAGCAGCAGGAGCAGCAACAACAACAACAACAACAACATCAAAGCTAATAACCCGCTGTCCCTACACGTCTGCCTGTACCGGTTCATGACCCCGTCTGTAGCATGTAACACTTCAACGTTCGATGCAAACGCTCTACGCAGGTATTGATCGCAGCACCCAGTTCAGCAATCTAGGTCATCAGCAATCATCGTGCTCTAAACCACACTATACGTTTCTAACGCCCTTCTTTTTTCTTACCATCTTTTTCCATATTCTAAAAACAAAATGTTATGGCGGCGTGACATTACTTCCGTGAATTTTTCCCTACAGAGCTCTGGGTGGCGGTGTATTTGTGTCACGTAGACCTGTATACGTCATATTTCTGTTGCTACAGTGGCGTGTTATAGACATAAATTCAACAGAGTGTCAAATTTAGTAGGACTGTTCTCTCCTGGACCAGGTCGAAAGCGTGCTTCTCGCACAATGCAATCTGCCCTTTAAACCGTGATCAGAGTGTGAGCTTTAGTTACGTTCATTAGTCCATGACAAGCCAGTTGCCTGGAAGATAGACTGAGACAGTCAAAGGAAAAGCAATCCAAACAAGATGCTTGTCGAAATCGGATGTGCTGAGCTAAAGGCTTGACCAAACATTACACAACTGACTAAATGAAATGATGAATTAATCTTGACATGTGATCATTATCATTGGAGTTTGCATATGTTTGAAGTTGTTACCAACTGTGATGGTTGAGTAGGTAGAGCTCTTGCATCCCGAGCCAGTGCTAAAGGCTTGACCAAACATTACACAACTGGCTAAATGAAATGATGAATTAATCTTTTGATGTGATCATTATCATTGGAGTTTGCATATTTTTGCAGTTGGTACCAGCTGCGGTGGCAGAGTAGATGGAGCTCTTGCGTACCAAGCCAGTGGCTCGGATGATGTCACCCGTGGTGGCGGGATTTTTTTATTGTTCCGTCCGAACGTTTCTGGAGCTGACCCAATTTCATAAAACATCGTATAGTTTTCAAAATTGTCTGGGAGTTTTCTGAGAAGGACGTGCGGTGAGGATGAGAACTGGATAGTCTATCTAATAAGGAAGTGATCTAAAATTTGTGCAAGTCTAACACTCAGATATAATCACTATATGATTATTGTTGTATAGGAAACATTGTCTTCGGAGTGAGGTTACAACATTATAGAAGACCGGGGAGAAGATAGGGATGTGGACAGACATTGACAGAGGTTTGGAGAGAGAGAGAGAGAGAGAGAGAGAGAGAGAGGGGGGGGGAGAGGATGTGATACAAATAGAGGACAAATAAACAATCAGACAGATAGGAACAGGCCTATGGATAGGAACCGGTGAACTTTAAGACACAATAGTCGTGGCGACTTGATAGATTGGGAAAGCTAAAAGAACGAGAATGATATAGATTGAGGAAGAAAATATAGAGCGATGAGAGGCTCACAGATTATGAGCCGAGGGAGAGAGAGAGAGAGAGAGAGAGAGAGAGAGAGAGAGAGAGAGAGAGAGAGAAAGAGAGAGAGAGAGGGGAGAAGAAAGAGAGGTGAAAGAGGAAGGAAAAATAGAAGTTAGGCAGCGAGAGAGAGATGGAGAGAGAGAGAGAGAGAGAGAGAGAGAGAGAGAGAGAGAGAGAGAGAGAGAGAGGAGAAGAAAGAGAGGTGAAAGAGGAAGGAAAAATAGAAGTTAGGCAGCGAGAGAGAGATGGAGAGAGAGAGAGAGAGAGAGAGAGAAAGGGAGAGGTAAGAAAGATAGGTGAAAGGGGAGGCAGAGTGAGAAAGAGTGAGAGAATAAAGAGAGGTGAAAGATAGAAGCGAGAGAACGAGGAAGAGAGGGGGGTGAGGTAGAAAGAAAGAAAGAAAGAAACAGAAAGAAAGAAAGAAAGAGGGGATGAGAAGCACACGGATTGAGAGTTACGAGAGCGAGAGAGGGAGAGAGAAACACAGAGAGAGAGCGCGAGAGAGAGAGAGAGAAAGAGAGAGAGACACAGAGAGAAAGAGAGAGAGAGAGAGAGAGAGAGAGAGGGAGAGAGAGAAATAGAGAGGAAAGAGATAACGCCAAATGTCAGAAACACATGACCATTATCACATGACCTGCAGGAAGAATTCGAGTCACGCAATCACAGTGTGACCTTGATGTCTGCTGCCGCTTGTAAACACACAAAAGGTGGACTCCCTGTTGCCATTAAGTGCGTCGAAGCAACCTACATTGTAAGATACACCACATTAGTGACGACCCAATTATCTTAACTCCTTCTACACCAGGCAATTGTTATGTTGAGTCTCTCTACCCCAGGAGCATCTAACGATTGCCTCATCACAGCTAGTCACTAGTCGCGGTTCCATCTTCACGGCAACGGGTCGCCCTATTATGCCCCGTTCCTGTGCCAGTGAATATCAACCAAAATGCTCCTCACTGTCCCATGTGAAATGTGGAACACACAGGAGTCTCGATAAACCAACAACCCGCACATTTCATTTTTTTTTTAATTCGCATATCCTTTTACAGGACATCGCTGTCAACAGCAGCATCTTTCAGCTGTCTGTTGATTTCTTGGCAAGATTACGCTCAGTAGTTTGCCATTGCTTTCTGAGCGGCCGGCTCAGTTATCCCGCAAGTCACCAGCGGGGGACAAACCGCTCCCAGTTCTCGCCCGCTACGAGACTCTGCGTGATAAACTAGATTACGGAGAAAGTGGTGTGACCCCTCGGATGCATAATGACGCCTCCAGAATGCCAACTCAAAGTCCGCCACGAAAAATGCACTTCATCGTCGATGGAAGCGGCAGTCACTAGAAAACCAACAGCCACACATTACTGCGTAAGGCAATCCAGTTGGTTCTGCGACAAGCCGGCCGCCATTATTCCGAACATGCAGTTCACGCTACAAACAACCGCGGAGAGATTTAAAAGCATTTCACGCAAAATTCTTCATTGTGCTCACAGTGTCGCGCCACGCACTCAACTCAGTAACAGGGCGACGGAACCATGCACTTCCAGTCCAACATGAGAAAAATGCGAATGCAAACGGTAGCCACAAGCATAAACACTCTAGAAGCCTTAACCGTTCAAATACATATCCTCCATGGTGAGGACCGGAAGTGAAGCTTAACACAGCTAATGAAAGGAGAGCAGTATATATAACTGTATATGCAACTAAAGACTAAATGTCACGGTAGGGCAGACTAGGCAACTGATCTAGGATGGAAGATCCGACAGGCGGACAGTTAGAGTATTGCTTTGCTGATCCGGCAACTTCTGCAGCTTGTCTTTTTCCAGACGCATTGGTGTTACCTTTCCTCTAGAGTAAGCTAGATAGGCCGAGCGAGGGATCGTGCTGCATGGGCTACACATGGTCACTAAATTCAGCCCAGACTATGTGCTATGGAGAGATATAACTCCTTTCGATAAACTATCGTGTATCATGATGGTGAGGTGTCAGTTATATGAAGAGACAAAGAGCGTGCCGTGTGTGTGTGTGTGTGTGTGAAATATATAACAATAAGAGAGGCTTTGGAAAATATGATGGCGACGGAAAGATCAGTGGAAGAAGTCAGTAAGGTGTCAGTTATATGAAGAGACAAAGAGCATGCCTTGTGTGTGTGCGTGTGTGTGCGTGTGTGTGTGTGCATGCGTGCGCCCGCGCGTGTGTGTGGGTGTTTGTAATATATAACTGTGATATACTTTATTTTCACAAACATAACATGCTGTAATTTCCCAGTCGACAATTAAAACCTGAACACCGCAACAGGGTTTTTTTGTTCCACAATTGTACGATCCAAGATTTAATATACCCGTTGGCAATGAAAAAGTGAACCGGGAAAGACACCGTATAAATAGCAGTGAACAACCGGAACACTGCCTGTTTTGTTTCACCACCCAAGCACAGGAACCAGGAGAGATTCGATGAGCGAAGGGAGTGATAGTCTCTTCAAAATCAACTTAGTATAACTTAGTATAAGTTAGATAGATGAAGACAAACATCAGCCCACGACATCGCATTGGAAAAATCTGAATTCTGGCGCCGAAGTGTGGAAGAAATTCATTTTAAATGAAGGTGAACAGTAAAAATTCATTTAAATCTTAGATAAGTTGTGAGTTCAGTTTCCCAGAAGAAGAGTTGGTAAGTCGACTTGTGAACACGTGTGGTGAATTCTTAAGTAGTTAATATATTTAATTTTTATAGTTTATAAATAAAACTATTCATTAAGGATAACCATAGTGAGATGTATTTTCTCCCAAAGAAAACAACTGATTTAATGTGTAAGCATTAATCCAGGTTGTACATTTATTTCTTAAGCAACTCAATCTACAATGATTTGGAATGGTGAGTTCTTAAAGAATTTAATCTAGTACAAACTAAATAATATTATACTCAGTTATCATAGGCATAAGATAAACTGTACAATAGGAGAAAACTGCAGTGTTTATTTTCTCTTAGCTAAACAACTTAGTTAATGTATAAAACATTAGACACATGTTATACATTTTATTTCTTAAGCATGAAACTGAATCTACAATGAATTAGAGTGACTTAATGAAATTCACAATTCTTAGTGCAGTGGTAAGGACATGGTACATATGTCATTGGTAAGATTAAAAACTAGTTTACCTGTGCCAGCACTGATAGAAAAATTATTGTAATGTGTAATTAGTCAGTAAATTTAATTTTGACATGAGCACAAGGACAAACAAATAGTTTTCTTATAATTCATGAACCCATGAGAACCAAATAGATTCTACAGGTATCATAATTTGTGTGTTGAGTTAAAGCACCATAGCGGTGAGTCAAATGTATTTTCAATGTTGTAAACATATGGAATTAATGTTTGTGCCACACAATAATAATACCTAGTCAGCCGGCATGGTAGAATGGTTAAGATTCATAATGCCTGAATGTAGACTGAGTAGATCACATAAATCTGTGAGAATAAGGGGGGACCCCTGTGCATTTTATTATTGCTACACATGAGGCAGTATCCTTTGAGAATCTCATAATTATGTCTAATGATCACAATGATCACTATGTCATTGCTGAAAGCATGTCTGTGAATATATTTCATTGTGATATCAATGATGGTAAACATTGTAAGTTATCATTGGGAAATCACCCACCTTACATGACAGTATCAAGGATGTGTGATGAATGATTCCTATATGATCACCCATACCAATATGAATGTGTCTATAGACTGAGTGAAATGATCATCCATACATATGAATGATGTATGAGAGAGTGAATTGAACCCACATGCAAAGATGGATATGTTGACTGATGCATGAGGAGATTGAGTGAGTGAGTGAAGTTACAGGCTGAGAGAGAGGGAGTATAGGCCAACAGTCAATCTCAGGATAGCCGGCAACTTTGATGTGGAATGCCATGACTATCACCAGAAACTAGTTTGGCGTAACCCATATACTAAATAATAATTTAGTGCATAACACCACTTTGTATAAAATATCATTCATGTTCCTATCATCTAGTTTGTGCGCTAAGCATGACACAAACCATATCATACATTACGCATAGCACCAGCAATTGTGTTTGTAATTTAAGCAAAATCCCACTTTGTAGTTCATGTTAACACATATGGTCTAGTGTAATGATAATAATGTACTACAAAGATGATGATGATGACTGTAATGTAATGAAAATGATGTTACAATGATTATTATGATAATTTAAGAATAATGTAATGATTTCTAATGTCATAAGCATGATAATAATGATGATGATTGTAATGACAATGTAATAATTATGATAATAATGATAATGATTGTAATTACAATGAGATAAGGAAACCATGTTGATGATGATAATAAATATTGCATCCATGAGAATGGAAGAAATCTTCTCACTTGAAGCATTTAATGAAGAAGAATACACCTGAATGCTATACAAGAATAATACCATAATGTGCTTATATTGTTTATAAGCAAATACTCATTGAAATGGGAACTTATTTTTAAAAGCCCTTAATGTATGAGACCCTTTTTCTTGAATAGAAAAAGATGAATAAGAGAATTAACTAGGTACAGAATGGGATAGGAGACATAGTTGTAAATTCTAAATCAATCAAGGTATGACTTAACCGGTAGACATGAGGACAGGCATAGGTGAAGATGAAACTGCACATCTGCTAGTCTAAAACTTGAACACCATATAATGGAAGAACGAACGAACGAACGAACAAACTTTATTTTCAAAGGGTTAAGAATTGGGCACGGAATATGGAATGGAGAGCAACCCATTATGTTGTGGATAACTATTTGAGTGCACCAAGACTCTTTACCTTCCACTGTTTATTTTCCTAGGATCAAAATTCTTTTAGGTATTTTCTTTGTGATGTTCTTGAGAAAAATATAGAACATTTCAGTTCTGATGTTCACATTTATGATATAATTAGAATAATGTGATGCTAAAATTGCAGGTAGTGGTCATTATCCAGACCTGACTTTGTGAATGCAGCACTTTGTGAAAGTAGTTGTAGCAGCTTGACTGAATGCAGTAGCCACTTAACTGAGTGAGGCAGCTGAGATAGTGAAGCCAAATGCTATTCCACAGCAACTTCCTGCCAATTTTCACCACCTTTCCAGGACAGGTATCACATATCCTTATATCCAGGTATAGGTGAAGAACACCAGTGAGCCAAATTTATATTAAATCACCGGGGAAAACAATAAAGAACTCTAGAATATTCTACACTGACTGTTACTGAGATCCAATAACTGGACGGTAAACCAACCAGGGGGTACCAAGTTCTTTCCACAGATTAGGCCAGCAGAAGAGGCCCAATACTTAAGAACGGATGCAACTCTGAGGACTATGTATGATAACGTGGCACAGCCAGGGGATAGATATTTAGTTAAGATACTAATAGACCCATAATGTTGTAATTGTACTGTATTGTTGGCTGTATGTTATTACATGTATAATCAATAGTTCCATTTATATATAATAAAATGAAAAAAGATTACAAGTTATTGTCTCTTTTGAGAGTTCTCTTGTCATAGTAAAATTGTTGTAAGCAATTACCCTAGATTAATTATTTAGTTGGTAGAGGAGAGGCAAGTAACCATCCAAAGGGACATTTGTGATACTCAGTAAAAATTTCATTTTTTCCTTGAGGTATTCCTTGGTTCTCCAAAACACTATTTAATGGTCTCAAATCATTGAGCCAGTAACAGCTAAATTAATTTTAACGGGCAGCATCACATTGAGAAGGAGGAACTCTGGATCCTTGATCTCTTTGGGGTTGAGCCATCAACTATTTATCCGACAATAACAATAAGAGAGGCTTTGGAAAATATGGTGGCGACTGAAAGATCAGTGGAAGAAAATACAGAGGCAGATCACAAGAAATGATGCTGGTGGACGGTGACTGTAGCACGGAGACAGGCCATTGGCAGAGTTGTCCAGAGCACCATGGACCGGGATCAGTGGAGAGACATGAACGCTTACGCCAGCTGACTAGGCACGTTATTATGATGACCTCAAGATAATGTTGTTTTTACAAGTAATACATGTTTTAGAGATGTTAATGGGTTAAATTATTAGCCCTGTAGAATAAGAAAGCGGATTTAGAATTGGAGTAGAGAGTGTTAACAACTGAAAGGAGCTCACAAAGTTAACGGAAAGTATATGATAAATGGAGTAATCTATGAAGAAATTTGAGCTTCAATTTTTCTGTTGTGTCATCGAACCAACTCAGAATCGAACAAAACCACTTAGGTAAAGGGTTTATTACATCATCCCCATATTCCCCCACCATAACAAGTAGTGCGAAACGAGAATATTAGATTCATTAGATGCTTGCAACATCAAGAATCTTTCCAGAAGAACCCGAAAATGATAAAATAAATCATACAGCACAGAAAAAGGAGATCGTCTTCTGAAAACTGCAGTTGGCACTTCAATGGGGAGATAAGCCCGGATTACGTCGTGCCCAAATAACGACACGGGGAAAGAGGACAAGTCTTTGATATTTATCCACAGTTGGTATGTGCAAAAGAAAATATGAATTGAGCTTAATTTGCCAGAATGATCCATATCTAACATAGAAACTAAAACTAGTGCTAGGATCAAAGCAGATCAAACGAGAAGGTTCCCCAATCGATATTTGTATGTAATAAATGTACAACATTGGAACAAACCAATCTTTCTCTGCTTTAAATGTTGGTTACTATATTTGACACATCATTACGGCCTGTTGTGTTTTTGTCTTTGTTATTCAACTTATGCTGGTGGAATATAAATTTCTGAGACCTATCGGGCTATGCCAATGGTTGGATAAGAATTATGTTCATATTCCATAGTTGTGGGTTCATATGGATGATAGACCTGGCTAATGAAGACACTTTTTTTTAGTGGTATCTAGTTGGTCATGCTTCGAAGTACACTTCCTGCAGCGAGACGCTGTCGTCATTTGGACGTGACAGGGTCGAATCCCGGTCAGTAACTATAGCTTTCAATTTTCATGTTGTTTAGTGCGTCCTCTAGTCTCTAATTTTTTCTTCTACTTCTCTAGTCTCTAATTCTGTCCGCTACTTCTTTGAGTGCCAAACGATACGTGTACCTCTAGTCTCTAATTCTGTCCGCTACTTCTTTGAGTGCCAAACGATACGTGTACCTCTAGTCTCTAATTCTGTCCTCTACTTCTTTGAGTGCCAAACAATACGTGTGCCTCTAGTCTCTAATTCTTTCCTCTACTTCTCTGAGTGCCAAACAATACGTATGTATTTATTTATTAGATCAAAGGAGACACAGCGAAAAGGGCATCAATCGTTAAGCAAAGCTTAATTAGCGGTGGTGTGCTTTCAAAACGGCTAAATTTAATTAATTCGGTGAATTTGAGGTGAAATTTGAGGTTAAAGGAAATATTCCCATCCCTGAAGTTTAACTTCTAATTATTACTCATGTCTCATGGTTTATCGTACTGGGTGCTTCCTCCCAGGGGTATCTACTGGAACACATACTGGGACTGGAAGAGTTAAACAGTTATTACATAAAACAGAACAGGTTACCTGAGGTTGCTAAGTGCTAGCAATACGTTTGTGTCTGCTCGCTTTGAACTCAAGCGTAACCTATGCACACCACTTCTAGTATCACTGGACTGAATTTTGCGTGTGGATTAGCTTTCTCTATTACCAGTGTCCCTCGCTAACAAGCGAACCCACTCCGACTTAACAGGTACTTGTAATTTACGTCCCCAAGTCATGGACGAGAAGTCAACATTTTAGTTCAACTGTTCGGTGTAGGGGTTGAACCCACTACCTCAGCATCAGCTCGCCGGGTGTTAAGAACTCGCTTTCTTATCGATTCGTCTATGCTTACATCCTCTAGCAATACTTCCATATGTAAAGGTAAAGATGAAGGTAGTATCCTATCAGATACTTCGACGCCTTCTCTCGTCGTCCCCTACAGACAGAAAGGTTCACCCGTAATCCCCTGGATTTTCAGGCCTACAACGTGTGGTTGCCCTAGCGCATCACAGGCCCCTACAGGCTCTTCTTTTGAGACTTCACATAAAAACTAGCAGATTATCATCATCATCATCATCATCATCATCATCATTATCATCATCATCTTCCACTTCTGCCGTCAAGCGTCGTTAGGGGGAATAATTGGCGTTCCAGCGTCCACAATATACAAAACACTGATTAGACCAGTTGTGCTGTGTGGCTCTGAAACCTGGAGTACAACTAAAGGAGACGAAGCCTTGCTACAAACCTTTGAGAACAAAGTCTTAAGACGCATCTGTGGGCCCATTAGGGATACACAAAGTGGATACTGGAAAAGAAGAAGCAACAAAGACATTTAATGATATGTTTAAGTCCCCGCTAATGACTAGTATCATGAAGGCTAATAGACTGCAATGGCTGGGGTATATAGAAAGAATGGAAGATAATAGGGAAACAAAACTCGCTTACACTCAGGAAATAAATGACCGTAGACCCCGAGATGTCGGTGGAGAGATAATATATATACAGACCTACAAGCACTTGGAATCAACGACTGGCAAGAGAAGGTAAACCAGAGAGACGAATGGAGACGGCTTGTATCTGCAGCAAAGAATCTCAATGGCTCGGAATGCTAAAGAAGAAGAAGCGTCGGATTTGCGGCACTGCATAGTGTTATTCCGTGTGATTGTAGAATGTCTTGATGTCGTCAATTCATTTTCTTCTCGGATGTCCTCTTGCTCTCGTAGCAGAGGTTCTTTGATGTAGCGCCAGTGCTGGTAGTTGATGGTGTTGCATGCTAACGAGATGGCCAAACCATTTCATCTTCTGATACTTGACATAAAAACTACCATATAGTGTACCGGCCTCTGTGGCTAAGGGCTTGCGAACGCGGTTTGTGAGCCCGTATACCCGATTCGAAACACAGAGGTGCTGGTTTTTTTTCGAAAAAGGTATAGGGGCCGGTCATTCAGAAACAATGGAAAACTACTGAACGTAAAATTTGCCCAGGAATCACGAACAGCGAAAATGTTGTGCAATGAATATACCAGGGACAACCAAGAAAAGGATACGATGTTCTTTATGACAGCAGGATTACGAAAACAAAAAGAGGGAGTTTAGGCAGAACACCTTCATCAGCGGGGGAAAAACCTGCAGGAAAGAATACATATTGGTATAAAATGCTCAATTGCTACGTCCTGTGAAGGACATGCAACTTAATTTATTTTAAATAGTGTTTTAGGTCTGCACATATTCTAGACTACAACATATGATTTGATGTAGCCAGTTCCATTTTTCCTCACACTTTCTGTAATAAACAACATAGACCTGAACATGTCGTAAATTGCGACTAAAGAAGGTTGGTCAGAGACTGGCTGTCTCACACCGTAGAAAAACAAAACCAACCAACATCCGACCAGCTATGAACTGGCCTAAAATGAGCTTGGTGTGCGTGGTTATGGGCCTGTACTCGACGCGGAGTCACAATGGATGAAGAATACATATTGATACACAATGCTCAATTCCCAAAGGAGAAACAACCCCAAATCATTGGCGCCTAAACAGAATATGCGGCAACAATAAATTACGGGATTTTCGGTATTGATGTCAACGCTTTATATTTTATTCAACGAGCAGACAAAAATGGTTTCAAAGATAATTACCCACAATGCCCTGGCACATCCATTCCGGAGATTATTGTCACGCCCATTAATATGTTGCTGACATATATTTCTTCATTTCCTTGCAGCTTTTGTTTCCGCGCCAACGTGTAGCAGAGAAATTGTGCAATGAATATACCAGGGACAACCAAGAAGAGGATCCGATGTTCTTTATGACAACACGATTACGAAAACAAAAAGAGGGAGTTTAGGTAGAACACCTTCATCAGCGGGGGAAAAAACTGCAAGAAAGAAGTAAAATTTGATGTTCTTTATGGCAGAACGATTACAAGAACAAACAGAATGACGTTACGGCAGAAAACCGTCATCAGCAGCAACAAAAAAATGCAAGAAAAACACCAAAAACAACAACACAACAACAACAACAACAACAACAACAACAACAACAACAACAGACTAATATACGAGTGGACAGATGAATATTATAATGAGTCGCATCGGCATTGCGTAGATATATGCAATGCAAATGACAAAGTATCAGAAAGTGAAATGTTGAATACTTTACTGGGTAGGGGGATATGGTGGTGACGGGGTTGAGGGGGCGGGCGGGAAGGGGGGGGCGTCTCACGTCTGCCTCAGTATGCAGGCCCAGTAACTACAGCAAACAGCGCTGTTTCTCTGTTCATGCCCAATAACTACAGCAAACATTACGGTTTCTCTGTTCAGGCCCAGTAACTACAGCAAATGTAACAGAGGTACGGGTTTTAGTAGTATTTAGGTGGGAAACAGCTACAGCACGATTGAGCATCGGGGTCGAACGAGAGGAGAGATGCTCAAGTCGTGACGTAGTGGGTTGTCAAGTTTAGTTTACACCAGAACTCAGCCCTAGAAGGCAGGCTGTTCACACGTTTGTATAATATCCAGAGTCTTTGTCGACCTAAATGTTTAATAAACTGGATTTATGATTTCTACCAGACTTGTAAGCCCTTGTTCATTCACACACTGTGACATGTGGCTTTAAATGGTGCCGTGACCAGGCTTCTGGACTTTGCCATCGCGGACGCAATGCGAAGTACTAACAAACAGCAGAGAACAATAGAGAACTTTTAATAAACACCTTTCTCCGCTTGCGGCAACAAGAAGAAGAGGGAATCTAGAATCTTGTTGGAAGAAACAATCAAAATGTCCAGACTAGACTACCTTTTGAGGCCTGCAACTTAGAACAAACGTTTTTTCGAACGGTCGATTGGAGCAGCCATACCTATTGAAGTCAGTTTTTGGATGGAGCTACTATCTATTAGACTAAATCGGGAGCTGTTTATTATCCTGCTCTGGAGTGACCGAACTGTTGTCGATAACCTGTGAGTTTGGACTGCCGTCATTGCAGTCGTTGTTTTAACCTAGCTGGTCTGAAGGTCACTTGTTTGCTGGCGGACTGAGGAAATTTTTCTGCTCTCAAAATATAAGAAAATGGCCGTTTGTGAGAGTTACAGCAACCAAAAGCCCGCCTAGGGGTGGTTGTCTGTAATTATCTTCGGAATTCGGCTATCAAGAATCCTAAATTTGTTAACAGAGCAGCTGGTTAATTGAAGGTCAACTGTCAACTCGAACAACTGAAGGTCATCTCGTTGTATGAAGAGCACCACAAGATTGCTCCACGCTATTCTGGACAATCAGTGAACGTTACCAAATTTTATCCCTGCTCAATTCCAGAATGTGGACGACGCTACTCTGGTTTGGACCGAAGCTCCTTATCAAGTTCGGCTGAAATACTGATTTTTTTGATCACCGTCGTCCAGTGATGGTTTGGATCGTTATGGCCCAGTAAACTAAGTCATGAAAATCGAGCCGTTCTCAGCTCATCTCAGAGCTTTGCTGTGTTTCAAGAGCCCGTCCTTGGGTGGCTGATACATTCGATCGTTCCTTACTGTGTTTCAAGAGCCCGTCCTTGGGTGGCTGATACGTTCAACGATTCTTCACTGCCCTATCGAGGCCTGTAAAGTTTTGTCGTGCCCTATCGAGGCCTGTAAAGTTTTGTCGTGCCCTATCGAGGCCTGTAAAGTTTTGTCGTGCCCTATCGAGGCCTGTAAAGTTTTGTCGTGCCCTATCGAGGCCTGTAAAGTTTTGTCGTGCCCTATCGAGGCCTGTGAAGTTTTGTCGTGCCCTATCGAGGCCTGTGAAGTTTTGTCGTGCCCTATCGAGGCCTGTGAAGTTTTGTCGTGCCCTATCGAGGCCTGTGAAGTTTTGTCGTGCCCTATCGAGGCCTGTGGAGTACAGTCGTGCCTATCGAGCCCAGTTGAGCATTTTTGGTCCTTACTCGAGTACCGGGTTTCTCAAACTCAGTAGACAGAGACATAGACGCCAAGGACTTCATTGTCGGTTGGAAAGATAACCTCAACAAGAAGAAGGGTAACATATTTGATATTAGATAGAAAATAATTGAATTTCAAGAGGACGATAACATCCTTTAGTTAATTAATTTAGATATTAATAAGAATTGATTGTTTGTTTGCTTGTACAAGTATAAATATTTCAGCATAACAGACCCATCACAGCACAGTGGAGAATCAGGCATAATTTCGGCTGAGTTCAGGACTTCGAGTTTTTTCTCCAGGTACCAAAGAAAATGTAGAAGAAGAAGTAGAAATATTGTTTCAGGTTGATAGAAATTTCAAAGGAAGTTAATGTGAATTACTTGTATGTGCAATTACAACGTGTTAGTACATGGTTAGGGGAATTAAAGGTGTCAATTACTGAAGTAGAGAATTTTGTGGAAGCGTTGAAGAACAGAACGACTAGACAAGACCCTTATAGAATTATGGTAGACTGTAATGGAGTAGGAAAGAATAACAGGAGACAGCCATTGCTTAATAAAGACAGAAGACAATATGGTTATGACGAACCAAGGCCTAATGTATATAGAGTAAAAGACGGTGAGAAGAACAGACGTAATGGTGAAAGGTCGGACTGGTATAGCTGTTATAAATACAAAAATGGGAGTGAGAGAAACCTTTCAAGGAAATCATGGGACTGGCCCTCTCACAGTGCAACCGCTAGAAAACGACGTAACGACTGGTTTGAAAAGAGACAAAGACAGTATTTGAAGTCAGGATCGAAGGACAGAATAGAACCCAAAGATAAGAATTCAACGACCCCTAAAGTACTTGCCGATATTAGGATTGAACAGGAAAAGAAGACGACGATATTAGTAAAGAAAATAAACCGAGATACACAGACGCAGGCAGGTAATACGATGGAAAATAGTACGCAGACTCAGGTAGATACAGTGGAGAAAAAGGTCCAGGTACAACCAGCCAGTAAGATAACAAAGGGAAGTCAAACTGACTTAATAGAGACTCCGTCAAAATTAACTTACTTGACTAAGGGAGACACGGTTGAAGTTAAGAAAGATAGACAGACGAGAACCAAGGACGAAAGGAAGCCAAAGAGGAAAAGTATTGAAGAAAGAAATAGTAGTATAATAGTTAATAGAGGTACTGCCATGTCAAGTTCCTCAGGTATAGACATGAAACTAATTCCCAAATGGTGTAGGAATATTAGCTGTCAGAGTTCAGGTTACGGAGAAGATATTCCTACCGCCGAATATTATAGTGATGCTGAAACAGATATTAATACTGATGATTCGGAGAGTGAGAGAGTTGCACTACGAGCAGATCCTGAATTGAAGCGTGATGTTCCCTCATACGGTGTAGTTACTGGTAGACAGACGGACAGAGTTTTGGTTAATGACTCTTTAGAAATAGATACCAGTTTATATGACAAGAAAGTAGGGAAGGCTAAGGGACGAAGACCGAGAAAGAGAAAGAAAATCAGACGTTCTAAAGATGACTATGGGAATAGGGTCGACGTGTTTGCAGTAGGCTATGGGTCTGATGAAGGAACTATTGTCAGTGTGTCATCTGAAGACGAGATGGGGAAGTACAAACGTTACGTAAGGTATACAGGAAACAGTGAGCAGACCGACGCAAATAAAGGAAATAGAAAGAAATCATTTAAGAAGAAGAATAATAGTAGACAGATAGCGGGAATTTACTCAACGACAGAAAGTGATTTAAGAAAAATAGAAGACCTTATGACCTTAAGACCTGAGTACTTTAACAGCTTAACAACAGATAGTGAAGATGACATAATTAGAGAAAGACATACTAATGTATTGAGAGACAACGAAATATTTAACTTGAACACACTCTATAACTGTTAAAATTCCATGGGTGAAGAAGGAAAATTAAATAGTTTTGGCTTATGAGAAGAACTGCGGTTTGAGCATATAGATATATAAGTTGTCTAAAATAGGCAGATGAATTTTTTGGTGTAGCATCGCATGGTACAGGGGTGGCGATGGTGTTGTTGAGGATAGAGAGTTACGGCAAATGAGATTTTACGTGGATACGTAATACAGAATTAGGATATATTGTGTTTAGTGACGATGTAGGAAGAGTAGAAATTAAAATAGTCCTTTGTCCAGAATGAATAGATACAGAGAGTTAGTCACGTTGAGTGATGTATAAATGGAGTGATTAAAGTAGAGTAGATTCAGCACATAATTAGTAGAGAGAGGGATAAAATAAGTATGGATGGTTCGACTCAGAGCTGTGACATGAAGTCTGAGATAGTTTTGTTTGGTAGATTGAGAAGTAGGTGTGGTGTTGTTTACGGCTGGGCCGAGAGTGTCTAGTGAAGAGATACAGATTGAGGAGGAATTGGATATCATGTGTGAAATAGCCAGTTGAACGCGAGAATATTAAGAGTAAAAGACTGTAGAAGTTGATGATTGAAGAATACGAGTTCTTGGTGAGAGGGATGAAGTAATTACGTCATGCTTGCGGAGAAGGAAGAGCTGATTAAATATGAGAAACTTGTTGTGTGGAGAAGTATAGAATGATAGTTACGAGGTTAGTGGCTCGTCGGAGTGAAATTGGTTATAAGAGATCGTTGATAGTGCTGGTTACTGTGTAAGAGAGTTATAGTTTGCGAGAGAAAATGCTACGTTATGACCTTTGAAAAAGAGAGGATGAGTGAGAAAAGTAGAAATAAGTAAACAGTTGAATTGTGAAAGTCCTGTTGAGTGTTGAAGTAGTTTGTCTGATAATCCGTTGTTCTTGTAGCTGTAAAAATGTAGACAAACATATGTGCGTCGAGTATGGATAGGCTGTTGGCAAGTGTTAAGTACAGCATGCATGTACGAGGTGTTTAGTTCGTACGTGAGTATAGTTCTAGACAAACAGGTGTTCGTCGCGATGAGTGAAGTAGGAGTGAGGTTTGGTGATGTCGCCTAAGCGAAGTACATAGATAAAATGTAATAGTGCGCTGATATATCTTGTGTCAAGGTGTGTAGAGGAGGTCGATACGCTTGGATTGTGGTGAGTGATTGCTGGAATGTTGAATTGGCGTCTAAGTTGTTTTTTTTTAAAGTAATGGTATGGACACGTTAGCATTGTCGCGATGCGAAAATAGTCGTGAGATGAGAGCGAGGTTGTGTATCATTGTCCGTGTGAATATGCGAAGAGTGGTTGATAAGTGAACTTGATAAAACGTGGAACGTAGAGTATGCGAAAATTGAGAGATAGAAAGAACGTGGTTAGAGAATTGTGATGTCTTTTCGTTAGAATATCTGACGTTGGAAAGAAATTAGGGAAGTTGTATGACAGGTTGACGGAAAGAGAGTTAACATTCTGAATGACGTTTCATAAAACATTTTTAGTATTCTCGACAGAGACATATCGAAGCAGGAATGCCTAATACTGAGAAACGAGAAAAGTGAGGTCTGCTGTCAGTTATAAGTGGCGTGAGTTGCAGTTCTGAAAGAATCCCGATAAAGAAGACGAAGAGTGAAAGGTACAGAGGTAAACAACGTTAGTTAAATGAATGTTGGAGAATTTGTTCCAATAAGGGTGACCAGTTTGATTATCGTCACGATACAAGAGTGCTAGGAGAGACCTGAGGATTAGCTTAGAGTAGTCGTGGTGAGATGTTGGAAAGTAATGATGTGATTAGTTAATTGCGTCGGATAGACGAGAAACTTAAAAGTAGAGTTGGTTGTATTGGTGAGAGACAAAGTTTTGTTGGACGTAAGAGGCTGGAGATACCGTAGTTAACGGTAATAATGATTAACAAGTGTAGTGATGCTTGGAATAAATCCAAGGGAAACAATTGGTGTGCCAAGTCACAGGTTCTATTACTGGATAGATGACCACTGGTACTTTGAGATAACATTGGGATAGTAATAGGTGAAATGAGTTGACCTGTAGTTTACAGTGATTATATTCCAAATATTGTGATGTGTAAGGAGTTAGTTTTGTAAAATATTGTGAGGGGAGATAATCAATGTTTGACTTCCAGAAAATGGAACGGTCAATTGTGGAGTGGTGATTTTGGTTGAGGGGAACAAGTATTGTTCCGCGTTATGTTGGTCTGTAGGTAACAGATATGTATATATATATATATATATATATATATATATATATATATATGTATATATATATTTTGGCATGAATGCTTGGCATTGAGTTGTTTTGTTTTATAACAAAATAGGCATGACTTGTGTGAATAGGTATGTAGTACGTTGGTTAGTATAGGAGGACAATGTTGCTGCTATGTGAATTATTTTTTTGGAAACCTTCTCTTTAGCGAGAAGACACTTGTTTTATTGAATCTGAGTTTCAATGCCTCATATATAATATGTTTTTTTTTTCTTGATTTGGTTCTGTAAAATGATTGTTGTTGTCTCTGTTTAGAATAGGATTATTGTGTTCCTAGACTTTTGAGTACAAACTATTGGTCCGTAAAAGAGACCAATAGTGATAGGTAGAAATAGAATATTTCTTCTGATTTGATTAAATGCATGTATTATCTTGTTAAAGTGTGTTTTTCCTTAAATGAGTTGGGGGGTATAATGTCCTGTTTTGATTTTATTTAGCGTTAATAAGTTGTTTTGTGTATTAAGTTACCTTGTTAAGAAATTTAGTTAAATGAGCATTGATTAGAAATATATAAATTGAAAACCAGATTGGAGATGAATGAATATAGCACTGGGGTAAATGAGGGAAAAGTTTTGAACATAGCCTCCATGGGGTTTAGAAGAGCCATGATATACTGGGTAACGTGTTGCCCCAGACAAATAATTAAACATGAATTGAATCCATGTTTGATTAGATACTGTAGATAACAGTACAATAATAAGTGTGAAATGTACATTGGGAACAAAATGACATGGGGTTTTGAGGGTCCGTGTTATACGGACTGCAGTCACAGACGTGAGTTAGGAGCAGTACATGGTTGCTGTTGATAACGGCATAAATTAACAACTGGAGGTTTGAGTAGATGTGCCCATAATAAATGGACAGTAAGGGGGCAAGATTAAAAGAGAGGTATATTATGTGAGGTGATGTGTATTGGAACAGGTCTTGATTTTTAATTGTGTCCTCGGGACGTGTTTTGTGGTTAACATTACATTGAGGTAATGGTTCAGAGTTATAAAATTGGTAGTGTCTGTAATATACAGACACTTGGTTGGTATATTTGATGCTGTAAATAGAAGCGTAAACTGTTACCATAATGAGTGGTACTGTAGGAGATATAATTATTTTAGACTTTATTACATAAAGTCTCAAATGACATAGGAGGGTAAAGGAGTATGGTTTGGTAAAGGGGGTGTGGGATTTAGCTGAGTGTGGTCTTTGTGTGGAAGAGTTCTACTGTTTCTTTTAAATACCGGTGGCCACCGATTCTTTGTCTTTCTATTGTGTGAGAGTGATTACAGGTTGAAAGTAGAGAGTTGGTAGTGTTGTTGAAGACAATGGGGAGTTGGTACCAGAAAGGTACAGCGTTTGAATTCTTAAGCAGATTTCTTATGAAGAGAAGGAGTGGTTATTTCAACCATATGTGTTATGATGTATTGTATATAGTTATAAAGATTCAATTGTTGTTGATATGTAATTAATATAGGTTTTGTTATGAAGAGTTAGAAACGAAGAAATATATAGTGGATGGCTATATAGTTTGGGGAAATAGATTGGCTTGCTTAACATAAGGTAGTTTAGGGAGGTTAAGGAACTGTAAGAATTAAAGAAAGGGGAGAAGGAGTGTTTAGTTTAAAAGAGTTACCATACGTGGTATGATATATTGTACAAAGTAGAATCGAAGAAGAAGTATATAGTGGGTTACTAGTTGACAATATAACCGGGAGAAGGGATAAAGGATATAATATATACTCAAATTTGAGTTGGTTTGGGGAAGATTAGAGGAAATGTGGGAGTTAAGGAAAAAGAGGGAATAGAGTAAGAGAGGTGGGAGTAAAGAATTTTTCCTTTATAGGAAAAATTCTTTAGAAAAACATAGGGAGGTGTAACAGAGGTACGGGTTTTAGTAGTATTTAGGTGGGAAACAGCTACAGCACGATTGAGCATCGGGGTCGAACGAGAGGAGAGATGCTCAAGTCGTGACGTAGTGGGTTGTCAAGTTTAGTTTACACCAGAACTCAGCCCTAGAAGGCAGGCTGTTCACACGTTTGTATAATATCCAGAGTCTTTGTCGACCTAAATGTTTAATAAACTGGATTTATGATTTCTACCAGACTTGTAAGCCCTTGTTCATTCACACACTGTGACACAAACAGCGCTGTTTCTCTGTTTAGGCCCAGTAACTACAGCAAACAGCGCTGTTTCTCTGTTCAGGCCCAGTAACTACAGCAAACAGCGCTGTTTCTCTGTCTTCGCCATTTAAATTCTGCATGCCAATAGTAGGACATCGTGATCAACTGCATACTGTTTCTTCAAGGCAGTTTTACCTTCAGTAGTTTGTCATTGCTTTCTGAACCAGAAGTCAACGTTTATGTCCAACAGACCGGAGCGTGAAAGTAACCCACGACCCCGCCGTCATAGCACAGAAATTGTAAACGAGTTGAGTTGAGTTGAGTTGAGTTGAGTTGAGTTGAGTCAAGAACTGACATCACTGCACTCAGGACATTCCCATAGGTGCTCCGTCCCCTCATTCAACAGCCAGCGAAGAGTCATACTACTAATCATTCCCACCGCTATCTGATTAAAAGTTCTCCTGGTCTTCCCTCTCAGTTTTGAGATTCTTCCAGAACCCCTGCCGATCCCCCGCAATCTCATTCTTTCCACATATGGGTTCTCAATCTGTTCCTCCGCATTCTCCACCTGGTCCCACAAGCGCACGACCACCTCCCCCTTGTCCATAGGCAAAATTCCACCAAGAGGTGCATTCCCTGCCAGCCTATCAGCCTGTTCATTTCCCCGTTAAACCAATGAATGACTGTCACACACACACACATACACACACACACATACACACACACACACACACACACACACACACACACACACCACATACAACACAAACACACAGCTACGAGAAGTAGACGGTAAGCGTTTACTAGAACACGAACATAAGTTTTTAAAAATGGATGTTGCAACCAAATCCTTCGTCCGCACACAAGCAACAAGCACACACCGATACAACAATAGTTATACTCATCTGCATCCTTGTTGTTGACTGGACGCGTGTGTGATAGAATCCGCGTGTATGATTATAACAAAGCGGGTAGTCCGGAAATGTGTCCATGACGAGAATGCGTTGGCCAAGGGGCTAAAGGTCAACATCATCACGAGCCCACGGATTATCTACGTCTATCTCAGTACCATGGGGGGAGGGGGGGAAGGGGCACGGTAACTTAGTGACAAGAAGCTGGACTGCCGGGCATGGGTTCGAATCCTCATTGAGGGGGAATTTTTTCAATTGACCTAGGCTGGAAGGTCGGCCTAGCCAAAATGGGTACCAGGAAATGTCTAGGGAAGAAAAGACGGCTGGCGTGATACTGAAAATAGCACCGGGTCTAGCACAGCTTGTCCAATGTGCCTAAAGGTGTGCAAAAAGGCCCTTTACTTACCTTAGCAAAATTTGCACCTTTCATGAGTTTACCTTGATCATAACCACCACTACCACCTTCATCATCAGGTTAGTCAATCCGAAGATTTACATTGCAATCATCTAATTGTCAATCATTAAATCAAGTGCCGGCTTCACAACGAAGGTTGTTTGCAATGGATCTCCAACACTATGTGTCTTTCGCTCTTGTTGTACACTGATATACTGTTTTTGGTCCAGCTCTTGATATTGTTTCCTACATATATTGCTGTCTACCTCTTGCTCAACCACTTTCAACTCTTCTCTCTAGTATGGTTATTTTTCGAGATTGCTATATATTTTAACGCGACCAGAATATTTTTAACATACCTCTTTTTGAATTCTTTCATCAGCTCTATTATTATTCCCAGCCTGTCTAGAATCTCTGTATTTGATATTTTTTTTCCCCTAAGAAAAACAGAATATTCTTCTTACATCTATACCCCCAGGACTTAAAAGCGACTTTTCAATTGCTTGTTCACTGTCTATGTTTAAGCGTCGTATATACTAGTTCGAAATATTGTATTCTCTTAATGAATTTAAACACAAGCCACACACAGTAGGTTGCACCATAATGCGACGTTCTGTAAAAGATATGCAGCTAACTTTCTGCTAGTAACACTGTCGTAAGCATATCTAAGATTGTTTATTATTCTGATCACGGAACTGGCATATTCTCAGCAATCCTCTTCAATAATACGTATCTCTGAATCCATGTGTCCTTAATTTGCCCATGTTTTGTAATTTAGTTCTTTCTTTCTTTCTCTAAGCCATTTTCTGTTAAAGCAAAAACAAGACTAACAATGCGCGGGAAGAATAGAAATACAGCCCCAAGACAAATGCCAAGAAAGCCACTCGACCTTCCAGCCCTGGACAATTATGTCCCACTCACACTTGGGATAGCCCAAGGAGAGGTTTTACACTGGGCTCTGTCAGGATTCGTTATGTCTTGATGGTTTTTCCAGAGAACGGCCGACAGCGAGGCGTCACACGAGATCTAACCTTCAACATTGGAAGCTTGGCTAAAAACGATGAACGTCTCCGGACTAATGTGATATGACAAGGTTCTGCATCTTCTGTAATTGTGGTCGGTATTGTCTCTTCGAGCTAGCCTGCAGGACCACCAGGTCATGGTTTAAATCTTTCTCAAGGCTGGTTTGTTTTTAATTGATCCAACCTAAAAAATAAGTACTAGGAACTTTTCTGGGAAGTAGTGGCTGCCTGGGTGATATCGAGTGCCGATTGACCTTTTGCACATATGAAGCACACCCAATGGATCTATAACATATTTAACTATAACGTTAAATCACTTCTGCTATATCCATCAGATAAATGAAACACGATTAAAACAGTTACTGATAACCTACATACATTCATTAATTGTTGCCTGCCTAGAATATAAAAAATGCAAATGGTATGACTCGTATAACGGTATCACTAATGCAGGCTTGGGAAGAGAATTAGACATATTCCAGGGTGTGTAGAGACGAGGAAAACGATGCTGGCACTGGATAGAACAGTCACTGAGAAAACCTGATGACAGAATAGCTAGAATGTCCTTTCTATGAAACCCACAGGGCAGGCGAAGTAGGGGGAGATCTAAAACTCGGGGAGAAGACAATTCGAGACAGAAATGGATACTATAAGGAGGACATGGAAGGAGCTGTGGTAGGGACAAGGTAAACAGGCTAGGTGTGTGTTGGCTGAGAGGCGGTGCTTTAGTGGGCGAGACCGGGAATGGGCATCGGTCTTTTAATTACTTCACTGACTGCTTCTCACTGGCGAGAGAGAGAGAGAGAGAGAGAGAGAGAGAGAGGGCGAGAGAGAGGAGAGAGGGCGAGAGAGAGGCGAGGGTAGGAGAGGGAGAGAGGGCGAGCGAGATGCAAGAGAGAGGATGATAGAGGGGGCGAGAGAGGCGAGAGCAACAGGAGAGAGAGAGAGTTATAGAGAGAGGGGCGAGAGAGGAGAGAGAGAGAGAGACGAGAGAGAGGGTGAGACAGAACGAGAGAGAGGGAGAGAGAGAAGGGTAAGAGAGAGAACGAGAGAGGGGACGAGAGACGGCTGAGAGGGCGAGAGGAAAGGAGAGAGAGGGATGAGAGAGAGGGCGAGAGAGATGAGAGAGAGGCGAGAGAGAGGAGATAGAGGCGAGAGAGAGAGGATGATAGAGAGGCCAAGAGAGGCGAGAGCAACAGACGAGAGAGAGAGTGCTAGAGAGCGGGGCGAGAGATGTTAGAGATAGAAGAGAGAGGCGAGAGACGCGAGAGAGAGGCGAGAGAGAGAATGTGAGAGAGAGGGCGAGAGAGAGAACGGTAGAGGGGGCGAGGGAGGGGGGGCAAGAGAGAGAGAGGGATGAGAGATGCGAGAGAGAAAGGAGAAAGAGGCGAGAGAAAGGGATGAAAGAGAGAGAGACATATGAGAGAGAGGGTAAGAGAGAGAGGCGAGAGAGAGAGAGAGAGGCGAGAGAGAAGGGCAAGAGAGACAGAGGCGAGAGAGACAGCGAGAGAGAGGGCAAATGAGGCGAAAGAGAGAAGGCGAGAGAAAGGCGTGAGTGAGAGGGCTTGAGAGGCGAGAGAAAAAGACCGAGAGAGGCGAAAAAGAGAAAGCGAAAGAGAGTGCGAGAGAGAGGCGGGAGTGAGAGGGCGAGAGAGGAGAGAGAGGCGAAGGAGAGAGGGCGAGAGAGAGAGGCATGAGATCGGCGCATGAGAGAGGGCGAGAGAGCGTGCGAGAGAGAGAGGTGAGAGTGTCATGTCCTCCTTTAAAGTGTCGTCCCTGGAGTGAAGAGAGTCAACACCCACATTACAATATTTTTTCCCTATCAATATCCTGGAGAATCCACCAGCTTCCGTCCAACACACTCCATCAGCCAATGGACACCTTTTCCTATCACTCTCTCACTGTCGTACTATGCCCCCTCTCATACTTCCCCAACGCAACATACTCAACAACTCTTGCTTCTAAAAATTAATAAAGATTAATTTATTAAAAGAAAAGTGTGACGTATATGAGACGTGTGTGCGAAGAAAATGTGTGTCGTGTATTATAACATAAATGTATGTGTCAGCCTTCAAAGTTCAGGATCATAGTGTACACATCATGGCAAGTATTACTCGACATCCCACGAGTCAGTACATTAGACCTCACCGAAGTCGTATCCTTCTCTCCAGACATGTCCTCCTCCAGGAATTCTGATGACCATGAGATCTGAATCCCATGTAAACATATAATCCGTGAAAAAAACTATTATTGTTCCTAACGCAACTGTTCCTAATAGTTTATAGAAACTCCGGCTTCATAATTCCGGCGCGGTGAAACAAACATGGAACACTGTCCTATGAACAGGACTTTCTGTCTCTTGCTAAATGTTCTCTAGTTCTCACTATTAAACAGTTATTGTCTATACTCCAATAGAGTCCTTTATTTTTGTTCTAGTCATAAGTGAACTGAATATCCATCACTACTGGTGTGTTAAAACTGGTATGACCTAAACTCATTCGGTATTTATCCTGTAGGATACATATACCATTCAGCTCCACTGAGCAATGTTGATCATCTTCCTCTAGCATAAGCTCTGTTGTAAAGTTGCTGGCCAATCTTCCTGCGCCAAACTTTATCCGGGATCGGATTTTTCCTGGGTTCCGTGTTCTTCATTCCAACCAGAGGAAACCTGTAACATAAATCATATAACCGGTGATAGCCTCCCCGTCACTGATCTCTATTAGATGATTCTGGCCATCGGCCTCGCTCAGAAAATACAGTGAACCTACTCTGTCATGGACAGATGACTGAACACATATGTTATCATCAGGCCAAGACAAGAAAAAAAAAATCAACAAACAGAATGCGGAACCCCGCCCACCAGGGACACTACGGAAATATCCCAATTATCCCTCATTACTTAATTCTCAACTAGTAAAGCTTATCCACACTTCACTAATCTATTTTCAACTAACAGAGCCAAGTATCACTTCCCTACTCTAGCTAGTTTTCCACTAACATTGCTAATCATCACACTTTAGTTTTAACAAGGCTACAGCCTATATTAATTAGAACTAATTATAACAGGTTCTACTTTAGGCAACACTGCAGTTAGATCCAATTACATCCACTTTTGCCATGACAGGCACGTTTAAAATTAAATTAACTCAATTCACACACGGTAGACATTTTCCCCTCAGAACCACAGTGCCGAAGCACGTCTGCTAAAATCCAAGGTTTGAGTTCAACTGTCCTCTCCAATCCTGGTTTTTGGCAAAACCTAAAATTAGTCACGTGACAGTATTCTTCCGGTCCACACAGGTGTTATTTGGACCTATCATCCATTGTCAAGAATCGATTTTCCCTGGCTCCATCAATGTCAAAGTTGTCATCAGTGGTTTGGACTCCCCCAACAAACTAACGAGTTACTGTATGATCCCAACAACAGTTTCAAGCTGCCAATCTTCTTTACGTCCGGAAACTATGAATTGACAGACGGACTGTTTTCTTCCGAGCTGAGTACTTCCGCTTCCAATCCGACTTGTTTATAATCTGTCAAAGCGATGTATGATTCAGCTCATTCACTTCCCCTACACCTCTGCAACTGTTAATTTTGCCCGACATGTGATGGTCGACATCCGATTGCCACCATGATCCCACGGGTTCCATCTGTATTCAAATGTTGACAAACTGTCAAAGCGATGCCGGGATTTGTCTCACTCACCACCGAGTGTTCCCCTGTTGTCGACCCAATGTAACCCCGTGCAGCTGCAACTATTTACCGTCCTGGGGTTTAACATCCGATTTGTTTTATTCTGTTAGTAAAATAGTTGTCGCTGGCAGATAGTCCGTTTTATCAGAAAGCCTCTATAATAATCAACTGGGTAAACGCAAGGTTTTATTTTGTGACATAGGCCCCCTCTTAAGAGAGTAGTCCATCTCACTCTTCTCCGCCGTGAGTTTAATCCAGATGATTCATTCTTCTTCTTTAGGAGCTGGGTATCTTGACAAGAAATCCGCTCCAACATTTTCCTTCCCAGGAATGTACTCCACTGTGAAATTATAAGGTTGAAGTAACAACGACCACCGCATCAAACGGGCGTTGAGCTTCTGAGAAGTAGCCAGGAACATCAGGGGCTGATGATCCGACTGGACTCGAAACTTAACTCCATACAAATATGGCTTTAATTATTGCACTGCCCATACGAGGGACAAGCACTCTCTCTCTCTCGGCGGTTGAATAATTCCTCTCCGCCTGTAGAAGTTTCTTACTTGCGTATGCCACAGGTTTCAAAACCGAAGCATCGTCTTTTCCTTCCTGTAACAGAGCTGCCCCAATCCCAATCCCACTCGCATCTGTTCTCAACACAAAGGGTTTGGAAAGGTCAGGGAGCTGTAATACAGGTTTGCTGACCAAGGCCTCCTTTAACTGACTATAGGCATTCTCACATTCTGGTGTCCAAATGATTTGGTCCGGGAATCCCTTTTTCAAGGTTTCCGTCAACGGAGCTCCCAGTTCAGTGAAATGTGGGATAAATTTGTGGTAGAACCCACACAACGAGAGAAAAGATCGCACATCCTTCTTCGTTTTTGGCCTTGGGGCATTTCTGATTTTCTCCAGGTTCTTCTCTTCTGGGACAATGTGTCCTGGAGTGATGGTGTGACCTAGAAATTTCAGAGTCTGGTAACCAATCATGCACTTGGTTGGACGAGCGGTAAGCCCTGCTTCCTTGAGCCCATTAAACACTCTCTCCAAGGATTGTAAGTGGTCATCCAAGCTGTCACTGGAAATCAGAATATCATCCATGAATGAGATGATGGACGGATCCTGTAACGGATCTAGTAAAGTCCTCATCATGCGTGTAAACACACTAGGTGCATTGCTGAGTCCAAAGGGCATGACCTTGAATTCGTAGTGTCCACTAGGTGTACTGAAAGCCAACAGTGGTCGAATCTCCGGTTTGACTGGTATCTGATAGTACCCCCGACTCAGATCCACCTTCGAAAAGTACCGAGCCTTATGGAGCCTAGCGAATAACTGAGTTGGATTCGGCAAAGGTTCCACCTGAAATTGTGTGTGACTGTTCAGAAGTCGGTAGTCTATACACAACCGGTGTTCTCCACTTGGTTTCCGTAACAAAACTACCCCTGCATTGTATGGGGATGTGGATGGTGCAATCACGTCATCCTCCAGCAGCTTCTGTATTTCTCCCTCCAGGGCCTTTTCTTTAGAGAATGGCACTGGGTAAACCTTTTGACGAATAGGCTCCTGTGTGGTCAAAGTCATCTCGAACTCAACCAACCTCGTTCGTCCTGGTTTATCAGTCAGTATCTCCTTATGAGACTTGAGAACCTGGGTTATCCTTTCCCTCTCCTGGAAGGTCAGATCAGGGTTCACTTGCACATCCCTATAGGTTTCCTGGTGTACCAAGGGATATTCCCTGCCCTCGCTGGTTCCCACTTCCGTCTCCACTGCAACTGCCATTGCCATGAGGTGAGCTGCCTTGTTTCCGGGTCTCTCTTCGTATTTCCGCAAGAGATTGATATGGAAAATCTTCGACTTTCCCCGGATCCGGATCTGATAGTTGGTTCTGGATATTACCCTTTCCACGTGAAATGGTCCTTGCCAACCTATCTCCAGTTTGTTGTTTCCCGTAGGGAGTAGCAACAAGACTTTATCTCCCACCTCTAGAGATCTTTCTTTAGACCTGCGGTTGTAGTAAGCCGCATGTCTTTTCCTGGCCTTTTTCAAGTTTTGATGTGCCAGAGTCCATCCCTTGTGGAGTTTTTCTTTCAGTTCCTCCACGTATTTATAGGATGAGATCACTTCTTCTGACGTCCCCTCTTCAGTCCAACTCCTCAACATGGCTTCCAACGGTCCTTTGATTGGACGACCAAACAGCAACGTAGCGGGTGATAGTCCTGTTGAGCCATGAGGAACTTCCCGATAGGCAAAAAGTGCTGCTGGGATATATTCATCCCACCTATCAGGTTTTTCCTGCGCTAGTTTCCTGAGCATTGTCATCAACGTGCCGTTGAAACGCTCTACTTGTCCCTTGGCTTGAGGGTGGTAAGGGCTGGTATGTATGTGGTTAGAGTGAAACACCATAAATACCTCCTCCATGAGTTTTCCACAAAACTGAGATCCATCGTCCGTCAGAATTTGATCCGGAAAGCCTAATCTGGTAAAGGCCTCCATCAGTGCGTCCGCCACTCGTTTCTAGTCAATCGTGGTCAACGGTATAGCCTCACCCCACATTGTACAGCAATCCACCATTGTGAGTATATACATGTTCCTCTTCCTAGTCCTGGGATATCGATGGCTACCCTCTCGAAAGGAGAGTTCATGATGGGCATCTCACCCAAGACCACCGGTGCTGTCCAGTGTTTCGGTGCCACCCTCTGGCACTCAGGGCATGACTTCACATACCGACGCACATCATCTGTCATTCCCGGCCAATAGTAATGGCAGGAAATTCGCTGCATGGTGGCGGCAATACCCATGTGTCCACTAAAGGAGATGGTATGCCCCATATGAAGAATCTGGGACCGGTGAGCTTTCGGGACGACCAACTGACCGTATAGGTTGTCTCCCCTTCCTGCTCTCCTGTAGAGTATCCTATTCTTCATGTAGTACTGCCCCCGTCCTGGTGGATCAGCACTTTTCTGCAGCTTTCTGTAGCAAGGACGTAAAGTATCATCCTCACTCTGGGCAGTTCGTAGCTCCCCCGGCATTGGGTTAGTCACAATTGCGTCTGCCTCTTCCGTTTTCGTCTGAGAGCGAGTCTGCATTGCTCCCATATGGATTGGCTCCCTGGGCATTCCCAGAAAGACATATCGGCAACCTAGGATTACTGGGAAAATGGGATCGGTCAATACAGCGGCCTTGATGGTGCCGGTGACGTACCTTGACCGAATCTCCACATTAGCAATGGGCAACTTCATGACTACAGCACTCTTCTGTGCAGGCTGTATCTCCATGGTTTCACCTGTGAATTGTTCTGGATGTACCAGATCCGCAGAAATCACGGCCTCCCCGTCCAGTCCTGTGTCGTATAAACACTCCACTTGACGACCGTTAACCTCTACCAATTCCACTACAGGTGGTTTTTCCTGGTCTGGGGTCTCTTCCTCGGCCTCGACCTGTTCGGTGGGCTCCACCTTAGGTTTCCCGGGGCACACGACGAATTGAGTGTCTCCTGACTTTTCCCTGCAGTCCATAGCATTGTGCGTGTTTGACTTGCATTGGTTGCACCATTTCCCTGTCCTAGATTTGCTAGTGCCGGACTTGAGTGAGCTCTCCTGGTGGCGAGCTTCCTTGTTGACCTTGGCATTTTCTGTGACAACCTCCTTGGAAGTCACTTGACATGCTGCGAAGTGAGGGTTCTTAGCCTTTGATTTGCAGTGTTGTGAGAGGGTGACTTACAAATTGAACACCACTTCTCCGACCACGGTCGTTTTGGTGTAGAGCTTGAAGTGCTCTTGCTTCCCTCCTTCTTCTTCTCTGAACTATCCTCTGATTTTTGCACATAAGGTTCCCACTTTTTGGTTCCTGAGTTTTTGGCTTTCTTCTTGTCATGTTTCTCTTGACTTTTGGTGTTGGTGGAAAGGTTTTCCCCTGCCTCCCCATGCACCTCGACGAACCGTTCTGCTAATTTTGTCACGAGGTCAATACGTTCCGCTCCTTGTTCTCCCAGGAACGTCCTGAGAGGTTTAGACATTTGCTTCTTCAGCTGGTCGACCACCATGAGCTCTTCCAGACTCTCATAGTCATGTGCGAACCCAGCCAAATCCATCCACTTATGGAGATACGATTTTAGACGCAAACTGTAGGCGGCAAACAACTCCCCCGGTTCTCGTTTCGCTGCTCGAAATTTTTTCCGGTAGGTATGTGACGTAACCTCGAATCGTTTCAGCAGAGCCGTCTTTAACTCGTCATAATTGTTCTCATGTCCTGGTGGCAGGCGAGAATAAACCTCGTAACCGGTCCCGCGTAAACCCTGGGATAGCTTGAGATTCCATTTGTTACGCTCCAGACCCATAGCAACTGACATAGCCTCGAAGCGTTGAAGGTACTGGTCAATCTTCTCTTTGTCCTCCTCGTAGACCGCTAAAGGAAACTTCATAGCATGGTACCCATGTCCACCTACTGGTGTTGAGCCTGGGATGGAGGAACCTCCAACTGCTCCCTCAGTTTCTCCATTAGATTGACTCTTCAACTCGAGTTCCCTCATCCGGTACTCGTGCTCCCTTTTCTGAGCTTCTTGTTGAGCTTCCAGTTTCCTAGCTGCTTGCTCAGCTTCAAATTTCTTAGCTGCTTGCTCAGCTTCAAATTTCTTAGCTGCTTGCTCAGCTTCCAATTTCTTAGCTGCTTGCTCAGCTTCCAATTTCTTAGCTGCTTGTTCCAACTCCATCCTTCTCAATTCCAACTCGGCCTTTCGATCTTCCCGTTCTGCTTGACGATACTCTCTCTCCACTTCCTGTATGTAATCCGTTAGAGCAGAACCCGCCAATCCCATGTCTTCCCCCTTTGCCTTTAATTCTAACGTGGTTAGTTTAGGGGTGGCCATTATACAGAGAGGTAAGCTAGCAGGTCGAGTACAATATAGCTGCAAATTACTATACAGATATATGAACAAGTACTATAAATCTAGATATTACCACACACCGCACATTCACTCAGTGACAAGAGTAGAATCAGGACCACAGACCTATGCAGACGTGTGAAGAGTGAACAGGTAAGATATTAGTCCTAACCCCTATCCACATTCACTCTAGCTGGATTCTCCAATATGATATCTCCCTCTTATAACTAAGGATCCCGTGTCAAAAGACCCCGTTGTCAGAAGATCCCACTGTCAAAGGTTCCTGCTTGCAGGAGATCTCGCTGTTCAAGGATTCCGTTTACGGGAGATCCCGCTGTCCAAAGATCCCGGACGAGCCCCCAATAATGTCGTGTCCTCCTTTAAAGTGTCGTCCCTGGAGTGAAGAGAGTCAACACCCACATTACAATATTTTTTCCCTATCAATATCCTGGAGAATCCACCAGCTTCCGTCCAACACACTCCATCAGCCAATGGACACCTTTTCCTATCACTCTCTCACTGTCGTACTATGCCCCCTCTCATACTTCCCCAACGCAACATACTCAACAACTCTTGCTTCTAAATATTAATAAAGATTAATTTATTAAAAGAAAAGTGTGACGTATATGAGACGTGTGTGCGAAGAAAATGTGTGTCGTGTATTATAACATAAATGTATGTGTCAGCCTTCAAAGTTCAGGATCATAGTGTACACATCATGGCAAGTATTACACGACATCCCACGAGTCAGTACATTAGACCTCACCGAAGTCGTATCCTTCTCTCCAGACATGTCCTCCTCCAGGAATTCTGATGACCATGAGATCTGAATCCCATGTAAACATATAATCCGTGAAAAAAACTATTATTGTTCCTAACGCAACTGTTCCTAATAGTTTATAGAAACTCCGGCTTCATAATTCCGGCGCGGTGAAACAAACATGGAACACTGTCCTATGAACAGGACTTTCTGTCTCTTGCTAAATGTTCTCTAGTTCTCACTATTAAACAGTTATTGTCTATACTCCAATAGAGTCCTTTATTTTTGTTCTAGTCATAAGTGAACTGAATATCCATCACTACTGGTGTGTTAAAACTGGTATGACCTAAACTCATTCGGTATTTATCCTGTAGGATACATATACCATTCAGCTCCACTGAGCAATGTTGATCATCTTCCTCTAGCATAAGCTCTGTTGTAAAGTTGCTGGCCAATCTTCCTGCACCAAACTTTATCCGGGATCGGATTTTTCCTGGGTTCCGTGTTCTTCATTCCAACCAGAGGAAACCTGTAACATAAATCATATAACCGGTGATAGCCTCCCCGTCACTGATCTCTATTAGATGATTGTGGCCATCGGCCTCGCTCAGAAAATACAGTGAACCTACTCTGTCATGGACAGATGACTGAACACATATGTTATCATCAGGCCAAGACAAGAAAAAAAATCAACAAACAGAATGCGGAACCCCGCCCACCAGGGATACTACGGAAATATCCCAATTATCCCTCATTACTTAATTCTCAACTAGTAAAGCTTATCCACACTTCACTAATCTATTTTCAACTAACAGAGCCAAGTATCACTTCCCTACTCTAGCTAGTTTTCCACTAACATTGCTAATCATCACACTTTAGTTTTAACAAGGCTACAGCCTATATTAATTAGAACTAATTATAATAGGTTCTACTTTAGGCAACACTGCAGTTAGATCCAATTACATCCACTTTTGCCATGACAGGCACGTTTAAAATTAAATTAACTCAAATCACACACGGTAGACATTTTCCCCTCAGAACCACAGTGCCGAAGCACGTCTGCTAAAATCCAAGGTTTGAGTTCAACTGTCCTCTCCAATCCTGGTTTTCGGCAAAACCTAAAATTAGTCACGTGACAGTATTCTTCCGGTCCACACAGGTGTTATTTGGACCTATCATCCATTGTCAAGAATCGATTTTCCCTGGCTCCATCAATGTCAAAGTTGTCATCAGTGGTTTGGACTCCCCCAACAAACTAACGAGTTACTGTATGATCCCAACAACAGTTTTCCCCAACAAGCTGCCAATCTTCTTTACGTCCGGAAACTATGAATTGACAGACGGTCTGTTTTCTTCCGAGCTGAGTACTTCCGCTTCCAATCCGACTTGTTTATAATCTGTCAAAGCGATGTATGATTCAGCTCATTCACTTCCCCTACACCTCTGCAACTGTTAATTTTGCCCGACATGTGATGGTCGACATCCGATTGCCACCATGATCCCACGGGTTCCATCTGTATTCAAATGTTGACAAACTGTCAAAGCGATGCCGGGATTTGTCTCACTCACCACCGAGTGTTCCCCTGTTGTCGACCCAATGTAACCCCGTGCAGCTGCAACTATTTACCGTCCTGGGGTTTAACATCCGATTTGTTTTATTCTGTTAGTAAAATAGTTGTCGCTGGCAGATAGTCCGTTTTATCAGAAAGCCTCTATAATAATCAACTGGGTAAACGCAAGGTTTTATTTTGTGACAGAGAGGAGGGGGTGAGAGAGATAGTGCGAGAGAGAGACGAGAGTGAAAGGACGAGAGGAGCGAAAGACAGAGGGCGAGAGAGGCGAAGGAGAGAAAGCGAGCGAGAGAGGTGAGATAGAAGCAAGAGAGGTGAGATAGAGGCGAGAGAGAGGAGAGAGGGCGAGAGAGGGATGAGAGAGGGGGCGAGAGAGAAAGTGCGAGAGAGAGGAGAGAGATAAGGGCGAGAGAGGGAGAAAGAGATAGAGAGAGAAAGAGAGAGAGAGAGAGAGAGAGAGAGAGAGCGAGAGAGAGAGATGGATAAGCGAGAGAGAACGAAAGCCAGATAAACAGACAGGCTGTCTGACTGATTGACGGTAATACTTTCAGAGAGATTTGATTTGATTTGATTTGATTTGATTTAACTTTATTTTTAAAGGGTCACATATTGGGCACGCAGGCCCGTCTTACATTCGGCCATTCCAATCACTCATCTTTCGTTCATCAACAGTGCATGATACATTCACATAGTAAAAAAAAACATTGTCAGATGAATGTTGTAAACATAAGCAATGCATATTACCATGTTACCGATGTTTGGTTGCGGGATGGGTGGGTGGGTACAGGATATGTGGGTAGGTGAGTGTGTGTAGGTTAGGAGATGGTGGGGGATGTTTGTATGGGTGTGCTCGGGATCTGTGTGTGGGCTGGGGGAGATGGGAGATTATGTGGGTGAGTGCGGAATTTGTGTATGGGTAGGTGCGGGATATGTGAAATGGCGGGGAGATGTGTGTGCGCGTAGGGGATGTGTGGTTGAGGGATGTGTGTTTGGCTGGATGGTTGGAGGTGTGTGGGTGAAGGAGGATATATGGGTGGGTGATTTTTGGTGAGTAATTGGACGGGTGGAGGATATGTGAGTGGGTGGGGAGATGTGTGTGGGTTGGGAATGTATGTGTGCTTGGGGTGAGGGTGGATGGGATGTGTGGTTGGTGGGAAAGGTGTGTGGGTGGGGAGATGTGTAGGTGTGGGGATGTGGTGGATTGGTGGCGGCATGTATGTGTGCCTGGGGTGTGTGTGTGTGTGTGTGGTTGGGTGGGTGGGTGGGGGATGTGTGGGTGAATGGGGGATGTGTGGGTGGGTGGTGGATGTGTCTCCATACATGGTAATATGCATTGTTTATGTTTACAAAATTCATTTGACAATGTTTTTTCCTATGCACTATTAATGAACGAAAGATGAATGATAGGAAGGGCCGAATGTAAGACAGGGCCTACGTGCCCAATTTGTTACCCTTTGAAAATAAAGTTCGTTCGTTCTTTCGTTATGAGACACATCCGCCACCCACTAACACACCCCCCACACACCACACAATCCCCATACACACCCCTCCCATCCCCAACCCAAACACACTCACCAACCCATCCACCCATACATCCCTCATACACACATCCTCCAACCACACATCCCTCCACCAACCCACACAACCTGCCACCACACACACACATATCGTACCCACCCACCCACACACACACACATCGCCACCAATAATCCCCACACACACGCATCCCTCACCCACACAATCTACCCCACCCACCGACACACACACACATCCCCCATCCACACACACATCCCATTCCCACACACATCGCCCCACCCACACCCACTTCCCTCACCCATCCTCCAACCCACACGTACTCACCCACCCACACATCCTCCACCCACCCACACCCTCAATAATCTATTCCCAACCACACATCCCTCAACAACACATCCCCCACCCACACTCCCACACCCATACACACACATCCCTTACCCACTCACACATCCCCCAGCATACACACACATCCCAATCCACACACACATCTCCCCACCCACATGCACTTCCCCCCACACACACACATCCCCCACACACATCTCCTACCCACACACCCCGACCCATACACACATCTCCTCACCACCCACACAGCCCCCATCCACCCACACACATCTCCCACCCACACACACCCCACCACCCACACATACACCCCCACCCACCTATACATCCCCCACTCCCACAAATACACATCCGCCCACACACTCCCTCACACCCACTCACACATCCACACACATCCCCCACACACATCTCACCACCCACCCACACATCCCCCACCCACACGCGCATCCACACACCCACACTCCCACAACCTCCCACTCTCTCACACACCCCCACCCCCACCCATACACACATACCCCCACCCACACACATACCCCACACATACCCCCACCACATACACATCCCCCATACACACATCCCCCATACACACATCCCCCATACACACATCTCCCCACTCACACATCCCCACACACACACACCCTAACCCCCCCCCCCCCCCCCACACACACACACACACATCCTCACATCTAGACACATACATATGTCAGAGACATCTAGACACACACATATGTTAGAGACAGACAGACAGACAGACAGACAGACAGACAGACAGACAGACAGACAGACAGACAGACAGACCGATCGACCGACCGACCGACAGACAGACAGACAGACGGACAGACAGAGAGACGGGCTCACAGATGGACATAAGTCAAAGAGAGTCAGAGGGGGAAGAGTGGGGGGGGGGGGGGGGGGGGAGAACGAACGTACATGATTTTCAAAGAGTCACAAACTGAACACGCAGGCCCGTCTTACATTCGGCCCTTTCAATCACTCATCTTTCGCTCATTTATCAATTGTGCTTGAAAACTTCATTTAGGAAAAAACAAACTATTGCCAAATGAATGTTTTAAACATAAACAACGCCTATTACCGTATTATGAAACAGGCAAGCGGGTACGCATATACACACACACACACACACACACACACACATACTCTCTCTCTCTCTCTCTCTCTCCCGAAAAAAGAGAGACAGACAGAGAGAGTCAGACAAACACGGATACACATAGCTAAAAAACACAATTCTTTCCCACCAAAAACATATTCAAATTGCCTTGACCTATTATTCACATTAGACACGCATTCAAGCATTTCAAAACTACGACAAAACCTGGTACATGCCATTAGCAACCAGATGTTAAATGCATATAGCGACCAACTTATTAGTAATAAATGTTGCCCTTTGGCCGCAAAACCCGGTACCAATGACTAAGTTGATGACTCGCCCGAGCAGGCCGTGGCCTCATAATGTCATGAATGACTCATGAAGGCAGTTTCTATAACTTTTATGGAAAGATCTATTGTTGAATCAATATTTATGTAAATTGGCATTCTGTATCCGTGGCGTTATGTACATGTGAAATGTGATTCATGTTGGGGGAATTGCTTGTGTATTCTTGACGTTGAGTACATGTGAAATGTGGTTTCTTATTTGTGTATCCTTGGCGGCCGGGAAGGTTAACCCGGTAAAAAAAATGCCCGCAGAAGTCGGATGTGTCGGTCTAACGGAGCAAGAACGCAGCTCTGCTGTAAACAGGCACAACGCAATCACGTCCGGAAAAAAAACAACTCTCCGGATGAACGAAGAAGAAGAAGAAGAAGAAGAAGAAGAAGAAGAAGAAGAAGAAGAAGAAGAAGAAGAAGAAGACGTATCCTTGGCGTTATGTACATGTGAAATGTGTTTCATGTTGGTAACAATGTTTCTGTATCCTTGGCGTTATGTACATGTGAAATGTGTTTCATGTTGGTAACAATGTTTCTGTATCCTTGGCGTTATGTACATGTGAAATGTGGTTCATGTTGGGAGCAATGCTTGTGTATCCTTGGCGTTATGTACATGTGAAATGTGGTTCATGTTGGGAGCAATGCTTGTGTATCCTTGGCGTTATGTACATGTGAAATGTAGTTCATGTTGGGAGCAATACTTGTCTGTGAGGTTTAATCATGAAGTTATCTAAAAAGCACCCAACTCACGAAGAAAACTGGTAACTTGTATCTGAAGTAAAAGTTCAGTAAAGGATTATTTTACTCGCCTTGCGGAGTTATGGAAATGTGGTGCTAACTGACTGACTGGCACCTTGCCGTCTTGACAGATGATACTTTGTAAAATGGAGTTATACCTCTCCATAACGCAAAGCTTGGGCTGAATTTAGAGACCATGTGTTAACCATGCAGCATGATTCCTTGCTCGGTCTGTCTAGTGCAGGGGAATTTTAGGGTTTCCGGGGAGGAGGGGAGGGGGGATGAAGATTATTTCAAGATCGCGTTAATACAAGAACCGATTACTTGATAATGTTTTTCTCTTCATACTTTACGGTTCTGTACGTCTCACTCTTCTAAAATTAATTTTATAAAGTAAGAAGACCCACAAATCACGTTTTATATGGATGTCCAGACCTGTTTTAACATATTTACCTTCCATTTTTACGTATACTGTGTAGGGATGGAGGGATTTTTAGGTAGGAAATATGAAGGGGGGGGGGGGGATGACGTTCTGAAAATATGGTGAAGGGGGGCACGGGCCAAATTTTTGATAGGAGGGGGGAATGACGTTCTTAAAATATGGTGAAGGGGGGCACGGGCCAAAAAAGGTTGAGAACCACTGTGCTACATAGAACCTGTACTTTTGTATGGATGTGAAGCGTGGACAATGAGCAGACACGCTGAAAAACATATGATCTTCATCCACCCCCCCCCCTGGAAACCCTAAAATTCCCCCCTGGGGGGGGGGGGAATTCCCCACCGGTTGAGAACCACTGATGTAGCACTTCAACACTCTTTTTCTCGTTGCGATTGACATCTTTTTATTGGTCAGAATGTTTTTCATCTTGCAAACGGCTACCTTCGCCATGGCAATTCTTGTTCTAATCTCTTCAAAGCATCTCCCAAAATGATGTATACGTCCACACTAATACCTCACTTGCAACATGTGAACTATTTTTCTGTGCTTGTAATACTTCATATTTCCAGTCATATACAGGGTGTTTGTAAAGTCTCACTGCACTTTGCATGTAGGTCAAATTTGACAAATGAAGTACATAACGTCATCAAAACATGTGCTAAACATTCATTAAATTAGTTACAATAATTACTGCTATGGTCTAACGCTGTTTTGGGGAAGCTGGAAAGTTCCAATTAAGTAGTCATTATAACAGGTGTTGGAAATGTCCACCACGGGCGTCAAGACATGACTGTACACGTCTCTTCATATTGTCAAATACCTTCTGCAACGTGTCTGTTGTTATTTCCGTGTGTATCGACAGCCATTTGGAAACACTTGTTCAACCAAAAAAGTAATTTTTTCTGTTGATAATACCATTCTGTTTGGAGTGCGAAGCATTACTACAGCAGACGACAGCCATTCGCTGCATATTGTTTCACGATGGACTGTGGAGCACATTTTTTGATGACGTCTTGTACTTCATTTTTCAAATTTGTTCTATAGACAAAGTGTAGTGAGACTTTACAAACACCCTGTATTTTTGTTCTTTTGCTCATTGATACAGAGTTTTATCGAAACGCTGGCTTGTATCTGTATGTGTCTTCCCATTGTTCGAGTTCCCCAGATATATTTTGTGTGCTTTCGGTATGCTTTTGGTAGTCATCTACACTAACAATCAATTGCTTGGGAACCACTGAGCCATAGTTGAGTAAACACTTTGAGTAAACACATTCACAAGTATGAATTAGCTCTCATAGAAGTGCATCAAGAGGTAGACGCTGTCACTAATTCGGAGGCGGCTGTTCCAATCCTTGTATAGTAACTCTATCCATTTTTATTAGCCGATTCATTTCTGACAACGGTCAGGTGGACTTAAAAACGTTGACTTGTCGTTTAGAAAGCAATGACAAACTCATTAACACGTGCTGTGCCGATAAGCGTGGGCGATCATGTTTCGCCGTCTCACACGATCACCAGTCATGGGTCAGCTCTGTGGTCTTGTCTCGATTATCAAACGGGAGTCTCTGTGGCGAAGTGGTCAAGTCGCCTGACTCGGGGTGCGAAAGTTGTAGGTTCGATTTCGGGCAGCGTTCTTCGGTTCACGATTGCATTTTTTCGGAGACTCCTGCAGGTCGTCGCTAGAGCTACGGAGTCCGTGCTTTGTGCGACGCTTTCGGCATTTCGCTGCGGAAAGAGAATGAGCCATATGGGATAAAACTCGGTGCAATGAGAAGTCGACCCTGTCGACTTTTAAGCGACTTTTCTATGAATGGCAAACTACTGAACATAAAATCACTTAGATTGATTGCAACGTTCTGTAAAGGAGGTGCAACATTATTTGTGTATACTCCAATCTCTACTTCTTTTATCTGCTTCTTTGAGCGACAATCGATACTTGCGAATTTGTTTATGAGAAATAAAATTGGTGAACTTGCGGTAAAACTGTAAAATTGTCTCTTCATTGTTGTCATTTGTTTTTCTCATCTTTTCATTCTTCCAATCCCGTTCTTATACATTAATGTAGGGTATTCTCCATAATTATATGTTGTGTTTTGTGTATGTATTTGTTTGATGATGAAGGCTAGTCGCCGCAGCGCCATGCATTTTTTTTTTCGTAATTCTGTTCTGTAAAACTGCATTACTTTGTGTTATTGTATACTGTTTATTAAGAAGCACACAAACCAGTACGCATCTGAAGTCCCAGTAAACAATAAGATAAAACAAACGCCATTTTTTTTTAGCAGTAGTACGGTAGCAAGTGACATCATGAGCTATTTATAATACGGCCCCTACTGCCTAAACATGGCATTCTATTGTCAGGGACAACAACTCCATTTACAGAAACGATCGTGACAACAGGGTGACTGCTCAGAGGTCACCTCTAGCTTAACGCGGAAATCTGCCAGGTGCTGACACAAGGGTCAGAGATCACGTTGTCGGGTCGGTTGCATCACCAGCCACACGATTACGCTCTTCAGTGCCAGCCCCTACCCCCTCCCCCCACCCACCTTTCCCTCCTCCACCGGTCATGGAGTGTAGTTCCAGTTTGCTCCACCCTCTCGTTGTGAATGTGTTTAGTATCTATTTCAACCCACTTTCTTTCTTTCTTTCTTTCTTTCTTTCTTTCTTCGCATGTCTCTTTATTTAAAATAACCCCTGTACAAACCTACACACCCCCAAAAACACGTGTTTATAGAAATCCATCACCATCATTCAGTATCATCATCAACAACCGGTATCATCTCCGCTACGAAGGTTGAATGTGGCTATAGACATTAACGCCGTGTTAACATGGGCACTTGTGGACTTGTCAGAGAAACGTGGGAAGTCAACACCCCGGGCAAAGGAAATAATTTAACACCCCAGGACAAAGGAAATAATTTTCTGTATTCGACAAAGTCTCATCAAATCATATTCAGGCACTTCCGGTTCGATAAGGTTTAACGATCCGTTAAGACCTTGGCAAGTTTTTGCGTCTGGCTACTGTTACGCATTTCTCCATGTTCGTCTTGTAGTACATAGGTCCATCGCTCAGCCTTTGAGCCGAGTACGTGGTGCGACACCGTGAGTTTGTGGATTTCAGCTGGAATGCTATTTCATCTGTCCGCAGTGGTTTATATTGTGAACCGCGTGTTCAGAAAAAATTATCAGTGGCCGGTTGCTGACCTAAGTTGTTTGCCTTATGCAATAGTGTGTGTTCAACAGCTGGTTTTTCGAAAAATTGTTGTTTCCTTCGACGATAAACTGTAATTCTAGTGATGGACTGTTGGTGTTGGCATTCTGACAACAGCGTTGTACATGTCTTTATAAGTGCGTACGTCTTGCTGGTTTTGTCGGGACTGCTTCTCTTTTCCAGTTTTCACATGAGACAGTGAGGAAACGTTTGTGAGACATTCACTGGCACAGGAAAGGTGCATTATAGTGTGGCCCTTTGCCGTCTTGTTGAAAAAGAGACCAATGACAAATTAAATTATTTCGGAGGTTTCTATCATTTTTTTTTTTTAAGCAAGGAATAAGGGATCCGATCACTTCACTTCATGGTACCGTAACATATTTTATCACTTAACACATCTGATAAAACATTGACATACATACATAAATATCACTACAGGTGGTTATGAAGATACAATGTCTTCTGTATTTTCTTATAAATTCTTTCTATGATCATTTTAATAAAAGTCAGTTTGCGTGACTTATCAAGTCAACATTCTCTCATAGCACATAATTCATGTCGCCCTTATATACATAGTCCTCATCCATTCCTTTGACTTGTTCCCGCAGCGAAGTACTGTCGTAATTTGGAGTGGACTAGTGTTGAATTGCCGGCTTCGTGGCTTAGAGGTTATGACTTTTCTCCGTAATCTCGTATACTCTCGTCGGTAACGTGATGACGGCGAGAATCAGCAGTGGTTCGAATCGCATCGGTAACTTACGGGGTATGTGAGCCGGCCGCTCAGAAAGCAATGGCAAACTACTGAGCGTAATCTTGCCAAGAAATCAACATGCAGCTGAAAGATGCTGGTGTTGACAGCGATGTCCTGTAAAGGATATGCAAAAAAAAGAAAGTGTTGAATTCCGATCAGTCTCTGTTTCTTTCAATGTTTATGCTGTTTAATGTGTCCTCCAGTCTCTACTTTTTTCTCCTAATTCTATGTGCTCCAAGCAATGCATGTGTGTTTCTTTATGAACTGTCTTAGTGGCCCCAAAGGCTTCCCCAACTGATATTTCTGTGTATTATGTCTAATCTTCAAATGTCTGTAAGAATGCGTTCCATAATTCTTCATCTTCTTCACATTCAAATGTTTGTGAATAATCTATAAAAATAATTTTATGGGCAAAGATCAGAAATGGAATAAAAGCAAAGAAGAAAATTATTGCAGATAAGTCACACACCGATCGTGTGAGACGTCAGATGGTGCGAGCTGGTGGAAATGATCACGTGTTCACATGCATCCATTGTGGACAAACATTTACCGCGCGAATTGGTATGATCAGTCACATTTGCTACCTCCATGGATTGTGGTTATTGTGCCTTTTTTGAAGCACAACGTAACAAACTACGGTCTGTCAAAGCACATTTAAGATCCCTGTTGTGCTCTCTGTTTGTTTATACGATTGCCCAAAGTTTAATTTGTTTCTCCCTGTACCTGTATGTAATCTACATCGAGATTTTACTATGTGTATGTCATCTTGGGATATCGGCGTGGCTGAGCACTTGATGATTATTCTCTCATTTAATCAATTATGTGCCGTCTCCACAGTGAAGGTTGACTGCAATGGATCTTCAACACTGTCTGTCTCTCTCCATAACTGACCAGATTGATGTTCGTCCATCTCTTGATGTTATCTTCCAACTTGTATCGTTGTCTACCTCTTGCTCGCTTGCCTTCAACCTTGCCCTCAAGTATTTTGCCTTTATGAGAGTTATGTCTTTAATGGGCCGAAATATGTCACTTGCCTCTTTTTTTATTTCTTTCATCAACTCTCTTTTCATTCCCAAGTTTTCTAGATCCTCTGTATTTGAATGTTTTGTTCCCCCATGAAATACGACATGTTCTTCTGTAAATCCACATCTCCGGGGCCTCTATTCGACTTTCTAATTGCTTGTTCAATGTCCAGGCTTCCGCACCATATGGTAATGTTGAATATACGCAGCATATGACAGTTCTCATTTTTAATGCGGTGGTAATCTCTCTAGATGTTAATACCCATTTTCCTCCGAAGTCGGAGAGTGTCTGCCTGTACGGCGAGGAACCACCAGTCTGCACACCAATAAACCAGACATGGGACAACGGATACTCACGCAAAACTCAGGTTCTGTATGACATCACACTGATGTTGGACAACAGGATGCCTTCATCCGACATACAGGACTTCGCGTTGGAGCTCAAGCCAACGAACACAAGCAAGCAAGCAAGCAATACCCATTTCATAATGATTCTCTAGTTATTCCCTTATTCTGACCTTGATGCTATTACTTCCATGAGTGCCAATCTATACTTACACATCTATTTCTCTTGTTGTTGTTGCTGTTGTTGTTGTTGTTGTATTGCATCACTGACAGTAGGTCAAGGACAAATTACCACCCAATCAACTGCATTGTCTTACGCCAGACAAGGCACTCACGTGATTCCAAACCCGGGCTTTAAATCCGCTCTTAAGACACGTCTTCAGGCCGCGGCGAATGGGTGGCGTGAGACAATACGATGGTGCGACGTCCAATCGCGAGTAGTCGCTGACACCAGCAGGTATTGATCAACCGGCGGCTGATGTGTTGCTTCAGATTACGTGTGACTGACCTAAGGCTGGGCGCGGAGTTTCTCGTGTCTCTCCCAACACGTCATGTCGTTTGGCGGTAGTAGACGGGAGACGGAAAGTTTGGTAGTGCGGTAGACGGGGCGCACCAATGCTGGGTTCCAGACCCTCGTCGTCCGGCAGATATTGTCGGGCTGCCTGCTGTGGTTGTTGTTTTTGTGACCATGCGGGGGTCGGAGTGGTTCTGTTTCTTGTGACCACGCAGGGGTCGGGGTGGCTCTGTTTCTTACCATGTGGTGATGTTGGGGTGGGGGGGGGGGGGGGGGTGGAAGTCGGAATGGTTTTATGGTTTTGTTTCTTGTTACGATGCGGGGGTCGGAGTGGTTTTGTTTCTTGTTACGATGCGGGGGTCGGAGTGGTTTTGTTTCTTGTTACGATGCGGGGGTCGGAGTGGTTTTGTTTCTTGATACGATGAGAGGTTCGGAGTGGTTTTGTTTCTTGCTACCATGTGTGGGGGGGAGGGGGGTGGTTTTGTTTCATGTTACCATGCGTGGTAGCTGTGGTTTTGTTTCTCGTGACTATGCGGGGTAGGAGTGGTTTTGTTTCTTGTGACCAAGCGGGGGTCGGAGTGGTTTTGTTTCTTGTTACCATGTGGGGATCGAAGTATTTTTGCTTCTGATTATATTTATGCGTAGGACGTAGGAGTTTCTTTTTTCTTCTTCCAGCAATGCGCGAGGAGGGGTAACTCTATAAGGTTTGGACTTGCACGCGTCAACACATTACGAGTTACAGTCCTTTGCATCAGACACTGCTGCTTACATATAAAATGTTCGGTTACTTTAGAGAGGCATTCAGCAAAACATCAAGCAAGAAGTAGAACATATGGCACTGATTAAGAAGAAGAACTAAGAGATCCTACAAACCATTAAATCAGAGCGAGAACTACAGAAAGCTGAAATGGAAATACTCCGAAACAAACCAACAGTAGCCGAACAAGAAATGACAGAGAAATCGCAGGATGAAAACCAAGAGACCGAGCCTGAACTACAAGCGGAAGCCAGCAGCCCAACCACGACGCCCGAAACATTCAAAGGGAAGCCAATATCCCACCAGACGTCCGAAGAAAACCGAGATTAGCACCCTGACGATGGCATAGAGGACAACCCGAGGCCGCGAATATTGTTCCCTGAGATAACGAGGAAATACTAACTCAAGTGCGAGGAATACAGAAAGCGCATGGAAGAAAAAGAAAAGAAGTACAATAAACTCAACGAGAAACCAATGCCCCGCCATACCGCCACATTACCAGATTGAAAAGGCGTCGATGCCGAACACCCATGGCAATACTATATAGAGGACGGAGAAGTCATCCCATGGCTGACCACGGAGGAAGCAATCAAAAGACAGAAAGAACTCAAACGCGGGAAGCGGACTGAAAGAAAGCGCAAGGAGGCATACCACATCGAAAAGCTTCTACAGGCAATTCACAAATGAGAAGGCAAAAATACCAAATAAAAAGTCCTTTTAAGGACTGCAACCAGTCAAGCCAGGAGCCTGCGCCAACAAAGAAAACCACAAGAGGAAACATGCACAGAGGCCAGCCGCCGACCGATCCCTCTGCTGACGTCACAGACACAAACGCTACATAACCAGTCCGAGATAGGACATACTCGTAAGAGCGCACAAAATAAGAATTAGGGTGAATGAACCCACAAAAATCACGGCCCTCAACAATAACCGACGCTGAGGAAGCAGGTTGAACGAGGCCGAATTTTGAATTTTTGTTTTGAAAATTGGAATTGGAATTGGAGAGAGGCAAGACCTGCCTATTCATGTAGTAGTAGTAGTAGTAGTAGTAGTAGTAGTAGTAGTAGTAGTAGTAGTAGTAGTAGTAGTAGTAGTTGTTGTTGTTGTTGTTGTTGTTGTTGTTGTTCTTCTTCTTCTTCTTCTTCTTCTTCTTCTTCTTCTTCTTCTTCTTCTTCTTCTTCTTCTTCTTCTTCTTCTTCTTCATACGATTCTGCTCCTCCTCTTCCTTCGTCTCCCCCACCTCTTTATGCGTCTCCTCATAATTCTTCTTCACCCCCTCCTCCGTCTTATTCTTTTTCTCCTCCATCCACTTCTTTGTTCTATCTTTTCTCATCATCGTCCTCCTCCTTCTCATCCTTCTTCTTCTTCTTCTTCTTCTTCTTCTTCTTCTTCTTCTTCTTCTTCTTCTTCTTCTTCTTCTTCTTCTTCTACTTCTTCTTCTTCTTCGACGATCAAAACACCTACTCCAGCTCATACTCAACTTTTCTAAGCCACAGAATTTTATTCACAGAGCAATATTTGTCCTTTTAATTTCTGTCACCAAATTTCGATCGCCGAGTTCATCGCCCTGTCTTGTCTCAAAACTAACGTTAACAGGTGGAGATAACTCATTTTTCCTGGTCCGGTGGCTGCCCTTTGTTGGTTTACCTATTTTTGCGCCAGTTCATTAACGTCATATCAAAACAAACAGGTTCATGGATCCGGGTTTATCTCAAGGCGATGTGTACCGAGAGACACGGAGGTCCGTGATTAGCTGTGTTTTTACTCCAGCGCGGAAGAATGAGTTGAATGAATGATACGAGTTACTTCCTAGCTGTGTCAGGAACTCTTTTCAGAATAATGTTGAGAGTATCGTGGGGTGGTCATGGACAGAGAAGAATGTTGAGAATATTGTGGACTGAGAATAATACTAAGAATATCGTGGACAGAAAAGAATGTTGAGAATATGGACTGAGAAGAGTGTTGAGAAAATCGTGGACTGATGAGAATGGTGAGATTATCGTGGACTGATGAAAATGTTGAGAAAACCGTGGTCAGAGAAGAATGTTGAGAATATCATTATCATGGACATAGAATGAAGAATATCGTGGACAGGGAAGAACGTTGTGAATATCCAGGACATCCCCCCTCTTACTCTTCCACCCATAAGCTTTATTTTTTTCCAGGGGGTACGTCCGATTCTGCCCTACAGCCACATTTCTGATGCTCCAAGGGACAGGCAATCTTAGCACGATAACTGAATTTATGGACAGAGGGAATAACAGAGTCCACAGCAATCTCTTTACATGAAGCCATAACCGGGCATTCTCCCGCCGTGTAAGCTTCACCCCGACACTGAAAGTTACAAAAGCAACAAGATGAGATGATGATTGATTTAATTTATAACACGGTGTCCTGTTGTGTTTTAAGTTCAGATTATTTTAATTGTTTGACGGTTGGCATTTGATGATTAACGTTGTCTTCACTCCTATCTATTCTAATTAGCACTTCATTGTTGGCTCCTTCCACGCGATGGATCCAATTTTGCACTATTGTCAAATTTCCAAAGCTTCGCTTGTATTGTTCACCTGACTGTTCATTGTTCATATTCCTGAAACGTACAATACAGGAGTAAATTTAACACACGACCACTGCGTTTCAATGTATGAGTTGTTTATTTAGATTTGCCAGCGTCTATGGCTTGGGATAGTGAACGCAGTTTTAGAATATTGGCATACCTGGTTCGAAGACAGCCACAGGCGATTTCATAGCAGATCGCTTTGCGTTGGTATACACAATGGTATGCGCGTCGAACTTTCATAAAGCAATGGAGCTCAGGCCAACGAACACAAGCAAGCAAGCAAGCATTGAAAATAAAGGTGTATAGAAAAAGCACAAACAACCAATAAATGCTGGGGTTGAATGCGACTTCCTGTAAAGGACAGGCAACTAACTGTTTAAACCTGCCTGTTTGGTCTGTAGAAGAACAGAAGAACACATTTGTCAGAGTCTCGAATGTTGCCGGTATGCAGGAACATCGTTACGCCCGCCAGGCGAGTTTTAGTTACCTGCCCGCGAGGTTGCTGGCTGACGTGACAGCCAGCGGTCAGGCAAGGACAAAGCAAGACGCACGCAGTCCGCGCGCGTCCAGCCATAGAGGGCAAGCGCTTTGTGAGAGACAAGAGACAGCTTTGGGTACTCGGACCGGACTGACGTGTGGGTAGAGAAAGGCTTGTGTAGTTCTGTGCCCGAAAGTCGAATGCTTGTATTATCTTGTGAGATAGACTGTAAGCTGTTGGTTGTTTGTAAGTGTATTGATATAGTATTTATGTATTGTGATGATCATTCCATGCACAACTAGATCGTATTGCATGTGATCGGTAAATAAATCCATTGAACTACGTGTCGTTGTGTCTCAAGTGCAATCATGTTGTACTTGTACTTGTCTCACACGTGTTAGGTATAACGAGCCAGGTTTAAGACCCTGACATGTGTGGACGTGGTGGCATCGTCCGGCTTTAAATTAATTAAGATTTGAACCTAGATTTGTGAACGTGAGGACTTTTGTCCAACTTTGATGTACATTTAAATGTCAACGTAAAAGATCATCCTCATATATAGTGTTAGATTATTTGAATATGGAGGCTAGATGTGAACGTAAAGTACATACATTTGTTTGATCCTGTAAACGTGTAAAACATCAGTGATTGTGTAACTTGTCACCATTTGACCTTGTCGACATTGTAGAATCGTCGCCATTGTAACCTTGTCGCCATCTTGTAAACTTGATGTCTATGTCCTTACTGAATGTCATCTTGATGTAAGTGATGTGTCATCAGTTTTGTAAAGTGTTGAGATATTGTTAGATTGTCTTTGTGAAGTTGATTGTGGAAAGCAAAAAGTTTCGGAAAGAAAGTGACTTGTTTTTTTGAAGAAAAAAAATTGTTGATTGACGACATTACGACCTACAATTACACTCAACGCCATACAAACCTAACCAAAACTTAGTGACAAGCATACACACCACATCAAATAGACGCTAATTTATTTCCTCCAAAACAAAGCAGGTTTTCTGTGCCATCTGAAACCCTTGCCCGTAGAGGTCATTCGTGTTTTGAACTAGCGACCCTACAGTTCCTAACTCTAGTGTGAACCGTTCTCCACCGCATCCAGTACACTTGAGTATATTTTTCTTTCTCTATACTTTCGGATGCAAATTTGGGCACAAATTGTAAGTTGAACAAAATTGTAAATTGTAAATTTTTCACTATACTAACAACTTATAACTAATTGTGTATCTGACCACTCATTTGCATTTATTATTACCATCATGTCTTCATTAAACGACTTCATCGAGATGGGTTTGAAGCTGAAGTTAACTGGTGATGAGTTAACAAAGTGGAGTGAAAGGAAATACTCTGAATACCACGAACGCGAAGAAAGAGCGGCTGAAAGAGCATTAAAGCAGGCAGAGATCTCAGCTCAGAGTAAGCGAGAAGAGCTTGAATTGCAACTAAAAATTAAACAGCTTGAGGCCGATACTGCCATAGACAAAGAGTCTAAGAAATCTGAGAGATTGGAGAAAGAAAACCAGTATAAAAAGTATCAAGGTATTGTAAGAAATTATACCTCGGGTGACTGCATTGCAGCCTTCACCCAAAATTTTGAAACTTTAATGGACCATTACCAGGTCCCAATGTCTGAATGGAATATTATTTACATGAGGAGTTTGTCAGGGGAACCTCTGAAAGTCATAGAGACTATCCCCAAAGACCTCAGGAAAGATTACCATTATCTAAAATCAAAGATTATGGCACATTTTATGCTAGATGAGGCAGGCTACAGAGAACAATTCAGCAAGTTGAGCCCAAAATCGACTCAAACGTTCTCTGACTACCTCTGCTTAGTCCGAGACATATTTGCAAAATGGACTTCAGCAGCCAAAATAAATAAAGATTACCAGAAATTAGAAGATCTAATTATCAGGGAAAAAGTCATCTCATCCCTTCCATCAGCATTTTCTAAATTTTTGCAAGAGAATGAATGTACGAGTGTAGATCAGATTGAGAAACGTGGTTCGGCTTATTATACAGCCAATAAACATTGTTTTGCTAGTGAAGCTATTGATACAAACTTTGTAGCATCGGCTAACTATGAAAAACCTCGATCAGAACCCTATCATAGGCAAAAACCATATAAGCCTACGTCTGAGAAATATAATCATTGTAAATATTGTAACTATTCACACCATCAAGGTGAGATGTGTGACAAGAACCCCGCATATCTTACATATCTACAGAACATCGTAAATAGACAAGATAAGGAACGTAAAGCCTTCAGAAATTTACGTAAATGTTTCCTCTGTAAGGCGTACGGGCATTGTCGTCATGCTTGTAAAGGAAGGCAAATGACCAATAAAGCTAATGCCGCCCTATTTGATAGTTCGTCATCAGATGAAGAACAATCGGAGAAACACCCTGTGAACTCAGCACAGCCTTTTGACATGTTTAACGCAAATAAATGCACTGTTTGTAATACCTTTTATGAAGATGGCGTTTTAACATGCGGCCACCCCATTCCTATTGCCAATGAAGAAGCTAATTTGGTAATAGATTCCAAAGGCAGAATAAACATCCATCAGGGATATGTGAATGGCAAGCCCGCTACAGTCCTTCGGGACACCGGCAGTTCACTTATTGGACTGAACAGAAATTTCATAATGCCTACAGACTATACAGACAGGCACGTAACATGCAGAACATTCTCTGGGAATATTGAAAAGTACCCATTAGCATGGGCATATATTCAGACACCTTTCCTCACTTGGAAAGTAAAATGCGCAGCATTAACTAACCCTGTTTGTGATATCATCATTGGAAATTTACCAGAGGTGAATGATATACCCCATGATATAACATCTGTTTGCATTGATGAGAACTTAACATCATCACCATCAAATATCATCATTGAGAATGTTGTATCACCCTAATGAATATATGGTAGCTAATGTAGCACTAAGATCTCATGACATCATTGATCAAACTGTTTCACCACCATCTGATATCATTGAATGTGTGAACGCAGTAACTAGATCTACTGCTAGAGTGCAAGATGAAATTAATCAAACTGAGGCTATAGAAATGATTAGCCCAGTGATACTACCTCCTAAAACTATGAAGGAGAATTTTGTAACAGCCCAAAAAGCTGATCCTTCATTGTCGAAATATTTTAATCTGATCGGCCAAAAGCCAAAGGTAACCAAAAATGCAAGATGGCATTTTGCTTTGAAAAATTGCATCCTCACCAGGTACTATACCAGAGGTGACAGCACAACAGAGCAAACTGTTTTGCCAGTTCAATACCGTAAGCAAGCCTTACATCTTGCCCATGATATACCTCTTGCAGGGCATATGGCATATTCTAAGACCAGATCAAGAGTACTAACACAGTTTTATTGGCCCAAATTCTGCAATGACATTAAGCAGTATTGCAGAAGTTTTGACATCTGCCAAAAACTGGTAAAGAAAGGTAAACACCCACAGGCAAAGTTACAAATCACTGACTTAGCCAGTCGACCTTTTGAGAAAATATCTGTCGACATAGTGGGCCCTCTTAATCAGATAACAACCAGGGGGAATAAATATATTATTACCATCATTGATCTATGTAGTCGCTGGCCTGAAGCGATTCCGCTAAAGAACATAACTGCCAATGATATAATGGAAGTTTTCTTCCATATATTTTCACGGATAGGATTTCCAGACACTATCCTATCAGATAGAGGAACTCAATTCATTGCCGCATCTACTCAAGCTTTCACCAAGATGTTAGGGGTGAAGCAATGTTTCAATTCTCCGTACTATCCTCACTCAAGTGGAATCATAGAAAAATTTAACGGTGATTTAAAGCATATGCTTGCGAAAGTCACACAAGAGCATCCCAACAACTGAGACATATATTTGCCTGCTATACTTTTTGCTTATCGCGAAGTTCCACATTCTAGTACTGGGTTCTCTCCTTTTGAACTTATCTATGGTGCCAAACCACGTGGCCCATTGACTATCTATCATCAAATGTTAACTGAAGCCACCCCATTACTTAAACCCATATCATCATACGTATACGTTACATCATTGCGTGAAAGAATAATCAAATCTTGTATAATTGCAAAAGAAGCACTAAAAGTATCTGGTGCTACATATAGACAATATGCAGACAAAGGTAACAGGACAATAACGTTGACACCTGGACAGGACGTACTTCTTCTCTTACCTAGTGACAGACACTTATTGACTGAGTCTTGGCAAGGACCATTTAAAGTTTTAAGACAGATTTCAGCTGTAGACTATGAGATTAAAATAAAAGACAAACACAAAATATTCCACATCAATATGCTAAGACCATATTACAACAGAAATAACGAACAAGACGATACAATAGCTTGTACAGTAATAATAGACCATGAAGATGACGAAGATAGTGACGAAATTCCAACACCTGCAGTAGACACGACGAACTGTTTGAAAGAAATCAAAATAAACCCAAACTTAACTCAAGCAGAAACAGACAGCTGCAAACATCTCATACAACAGTACAACACCATCTTCTCCAACAATCCAGGACAAACAGAATTAGTACAGCATCACATCACACTTACTTCAAACACACCCATTAGATGCAGACCTTACACCATTCCAGTGCATTACAAAGAAACGTTACATCAGGAAATCATTAGTTTAGAGAAAAACAACATCATTAGACGATCCCAATCACATTTCTCATCTCCAATGGTCATGATACGCAAAAAGGACAATACGATAAGACTCTGTATCGACTTTAGGAAATTAAATAAGATAACTCTTCTTGATCTAGAACCAATGGCCAACTCTGAAGATCTATTGACAGAACTCACAGACTCTAGATTCTTTACGAAGGTAGGCATGACGAAAGGTTACTGGCAGATAACGGTAGATGAACAGAGCAGACATCTGACAGCATTTGCCACACCTTGGGGACTGTACGAATGGTGAAAACTTCCATTTGGGCTGGTCAATGCCCCTGCGACATTCGTACGTATGACACGACTTTTACTAGTGGACATACCAAATATTATCTGTTACATGGACGACATTTGTGTTCACACAAAGACAATGACAGACCATATAAAGACATTACAGCAGACATTTAAACGGATTAGACAGCACGGACTGACGGTAAAGCCTACAAAAGTAGACATAGCCTATCAGGAAATATCTTTCTTGGGGTACAAAATATCTAATGGCTTTGTCACGACAGACGATAACATCGTGTCCAAAATACTGAAACTCTCACTTCCGACTACGAAAAAGCAAGTCAGAAGTGTGTTAGGATTACTAAATTATTATAGACAGTTCATACCTGATTTTGCTGAACTGACTGAAAAATTTACTAACCTACTAACGAAAGATCAACCTGAAAATATTGTAAACAATCAATGCCTAAAATTTGCATTCCAGAAAGTTTTATCTTATTTCTCTGAGAATAGTTTAAAGAATCCCATTCTCAAATTGCCAAATTTTCTTATTCCTTTCAGATTGCGCACAGACGCGAGCTCCGTAGCGATTGGAGCAGTTCTGTTACAGGAACATGATAACAACCTACATCCTGTATATTACTTCTCGAGAAAATTAAAACCTAGAGAACGCTCTTGGTCGACACCGCAGTTGGAAGCCGTTGCTCTAGTTGAGGGTATAACTAAATTTTCCAGGTTCCTTCTGGGACGTCATTTCATTGTTGAGTCTGACAATAGTCCGTTGAAATTTATTACTTCAGGAATGCCTACCAACCAAATGATAGCTCGCTGGTCTCTAAAACTCCAACATTACAGCTTTGAAGTTCGACATATTGCAGGCAGAACCAACACAATTGCCGATCTGTTGTCCCGTTGTCCGACCGACCCAGTAAGCACTAATATCTGAGTGCAGTGTGTCAAATACACTCAGAACAACACAGCCAGCAGTGAAGATTTTTTTTCCACAAAAAAGCTGTGTGTCTATTATATAATGTGATAGGGTTTAATCCCATTATATATAGTGTTCTTATTTTATTGTTAACGTAGTGATTGTTTTGAATAATTGTGTAGTGTGTGGTAGAAAGCGAACAATATTAATTGTACATATACTACGAAACAAGAACAGTGCCACATTCGCTCTGAACTTACCGAAAGCGAACGATCCAATTTATCAGTGGTATCTGTGAGTGGAACATTTCCAGTGATAATTTTAATCCATGTGTGAAAGAGTGAACTGAACTTTGACATTTACACCACTGCAGTCAACGAAATCCAGAAGTTTTCCAGCGAAACATCCAACACATGAACTGTCAGAACATTGTACATTCCGAATTGCTACATCAGACCGGAACAAGTGTGTTAGAGAGTTTTCAACATCAGCTGCTCATGTGTACTTCCGGATAATTTATAAATTTAGTCCAAAATTAGCAGACGATAAACAAAAGCTTACAAAGTTATGACGCATGTAAAATATTTACGAAACACCAATTTCGAATACACGAATTGTGTATTAATATTTTTTCAGTTAGTGTAATCTTAGAATCATACTTTGATTAACTTATTCATACTATCGACATTTTTTCGCTAGTATGGAAAAGCATCAAGCTATGACGCTGAGAAATAGAACAATAATTGTAATTATTTAGATTTGATATTTTTTGAAATTATGTCCCTTTCATTTAATTGTTATTACATTATTACACCAAGGGCGATAAATTGAAATGTATACGAATATGTGTTGTATATAAATAGCCATGTTGTTGCCAGATTGTTAACACGCCAAGTAGTCGTCAACTGGGCATGGTATAGGTTTACCGATGTTGTGGACCGACGGAAGGGCTCCCGGCCAAATGAGGTCGGAGCTCGAGCGTTGAATGCGGCTTGTAAAAAGTCGTATTACAGTCTTACCAGATGTTTTTTGTTTCAAAAAGCATATTATTACTCTTTTTTTTTGAGGTTGCGAGGTAGTTGCTGGATAGCTGTTGCTACCGATCTGACTGGGTCAATATTGCAACTCAGGTGAACGTCCATCGAGTGGATGAAACTTGGAAAGTGGTAAAGATTGAGCACCACATGTCTTAAAATATAACTTGCATTTCTTATGTATTTCTATGCCAATATATGTATTCTTATGTATTTCCATACCAATGTATATAACAACAGAAAGGTCGACTCTGACATGGTTAAAATATTAACCCGGTATGTATATAGAGTATACATGAAAGATGACATCTTTCATGAAAAGCCCCGGGGGAGCGTGTCAGAGTCTCGAATGTTGCCGGTATGCAGGAACATCGTTACGCCCGCCAGGCGAGTTTTAGTTACCTGCCCGCGAGGTTGCTGGCTGACGTGACAGCCAGCGGTCAGGCAAGGACAAAGCAAGACGCACGCAGTCCGCGCGCGTCCAGCCATAGAGGGCAAGCGCTTTGTGAGAGACAAGAGACAGCTTTGGGTTCTCGGACAGGACTGACGTGTGGGTAGAGAAAGGCTTGTGTAGTTCTGTGCCCGAAAGTCGAGTGCTTGTATTATCTTGTGAGATAGACTGTAAGCTGTGGGTTGTTTGTAAGTGTATTGATATAGTATTTATGTATTGTGATGATCATTCCATGCACAACTAGATCGTATTGCATGTGATCGGTAAATAAATCCATTGAACTACGTGTCGTTGTGTCTCAAGTCCAATCATGTTGTACTTGTACTTGTCTCACACGTGTTAGGTATAACGAGCCAGGTTTAAGACCCTGACAACATTGCCTTCCCATTATACTGCGACTTTCCTGCGAATCGGTAGCGGTTCTCGCCGCGCTCGTTACTTACGGGATATGTGAGCCGGCCGCCCAGAAATCAATGGCAAACTGCTGAGCGTAATCTTGCTGAGAAATCAACAACAGCGGTCAAATGCTGGAGTTGACAGCGATGTCTTGTAATAGGGTATGCGGGGGGGGGGGGGAATTACAGGCATACTTGCTCATCCCCCTGAAGTAAGGCCAGCGAGGCGATTCTCGTTATCAAATCTTGTCCTGGGCTGGCAGTGGGGTGGTGTGTGTGTGTGTGCGTGCGTGCGTGCGTGCATGCGTGCGTGCGTGTGTAGATATGCTATGTACCAGGGTTAGTGACATTAATCTCCCCACGAGGCATCCAAGGGTTGTCATGGCAGTATGAGGATATATAGACTCTACTGTACCATAGTTGTTGTTGTTTTTTTTTTTTTGCATATCCTTTACAGGACATCGCTGTCAACACCAGCATCTTTCAGCTGTATGTTGATCTCTTGGCAAGATTACGCTCAGTAGTTTGTCATTGCTTTCTGAGCGGCCGGCTCACATATCCCGTAAGTTACCGATGCGATTCTCACCGTCATCACGTTACCGATGAGAGAATACGAGATTACGGAGAAAAGTCATAACCTCTAAGCCACGAAGCCGGCGTACCATAGTTAGATACTACAATATCCACAAAAAGCACCCTGGGCTGTTATCGGAGTGCAGGTCTGTAGAGAGACTACGGTATCGTGGTTGGGTACCTTCTCCTTCCCTCGAGGGGGTCCTAAGCTATCATAACAGTGCGAATATGTAGAGGCGCTAATGTGGTTTAGTAGTGTATCCTCATTCTTCCACGGAGCATACTGGGCTATCAATTCAGGCTTGGTCATGGAAATCCCATGGGGACAAGAGGGATTTTCTCAATAGTGTAGGGATGGGGTGGGACGGGATGGGACAGGCATAAATTACCATTGGATGGGAAAGAAAAATATGTCCCATGGACAAGTGGCATAAATTACCATTGGATGGGAAAGAAAAATATGTCCCATGGACAAGCATAAATTACCACGCAATGTAAATTATGTCCCATGGACAACCCTGGCTATCATAACAGTGCGAATATGTAGAGGCGCTAATGTACCTGGATTAGATACCGTTATGTCCCCAACAAGTAAAGGACCCTCTTCCATGCCTAAATGAACATTAGGCATATGGATCTAGCCCATATGGTTTACGCACCAATCGGCACTGGGTGGGTGGGTGGTGTGGTTAGTATCACGCCGACCGCCTTGTCTTCCCCACACAATTCTTAGTACCCGATATAGACTGGGCGGACCTGGGAGTACGTATGTATTGTGCTGGCTCACGCCAGGGTGGAATGGAAGCAGGCTCTTCAACTTTTAATCCATTGTTACATTTAAGAAAAAGTTAGTCCCAGTAAACCAACATTTTTTTTTTCTGTTTGTGATTTCAACTGGCAAGATCGAAGGGAACAAACCAAGGGGAAAACCGAGAAGTAAATACCTGGATGGTTTGGCCACATGGCATGGTCGAGACAGGAACTTTGAGCTGATCCACGACTCTGGTAATCGAGTGAAATGGCGAGTCATAACCGCCCATGTTTTCCGGCATGGCACTTGATTCATTGATTGATTTATTGATTTCTTAGTAAGTTTACGGTCAGTAGTTTGCCATTGCTTCTGAACGACCTGCACTCATACCATTGTATAGCAGGTCAGCATGGCCGAATGGGTAAGAACGCGTGTTCCTAAACATTCGTTGTGCTGATGCCGAGGTTAGGGATTCAACCCCTACACCGGCCAGCAAGACTAAAATGTTGACCTGTCGTTCATGACTTGGGGACGTAAATTACAAAGACCTCTGAAGTCGGAGTGCGTTCGCCTGAAGGCGAAGGACACTGTTAATAGGGAAAGCTAATCACGCAAAATTCAGCCCATCGCTACTATAAATTGTGTGTATAGCCTACGCTTGAGTTAAAAGCGAGTAAGCGCAAAAAAAAAAAAAAAAAACTATTGTATGATAATCATCGCAGGGCGGTCTCCTGCCAAATCGACCGCAGCTGTGTTTCGAACGCGGTATGCGGGATTACGAATTGCGCCCGTGACCACTTCGTCACAGAGCTGGCCATTGTTACATAGAGTTCGTGAAGGACTAGTTGTATTCAGATGGTTCAGTAACAATAGCGAAAAACTGGTTACATTCAAATATGGTTAGAAACCAGTTGACTTAAAAGCATCAGCAAAGAGGATGCATAGAGATAGACTGAAAACTACTGACACTAATGCTTTTTGGCTGGGAAGGGACATGCTCGCCTACACGAATTAGAATTATAACCGATAACTTTAGATACACATTTCAATAACAGTTAATTATAAGGGTAGGATGACAATTGCATGAATAATCGCTCGGGTCAAGGACAACTTATAGTACCGCGTAGAGTGCATCTATGAATGAATGAAAAATATTGACTGCAGGAGAATATTGCAAAATATAATGAAACAAACTGCCTGTGTGTTACCGCTGCCCAGAAGGGGAGGAGTGAATAGTACCACTGTAACCCACCACCGTGTCGTTGCAGGCGCCCAAGGAAGGTTGGTGTGATGCTAGCTGCTGTATCCCCGTCGAAAACTGGAACTGTAAAATCTATGTAATCATGAATAAATCTAGATGAAGAAGAAGAAGAAGAAGAAGAAGAAGAAGAAGAAGAAGAAGAAGAAGAAGAAGAAGAAGAAGAAGGAGGAGGAGGAGGAGGAGGAGGAGGAGGAAGAGGAGGAGGAGGAGGAAGAAGAGGAGGAGAACAAGAAGAAGAAGAAGAAGAAGAAGAAGAAGAAGAAGAAGAAGAAGAAGAAGAAGAAGAAGAAGAAGAAGAAGAAGAAGAAGAAGAAGAAGAAGAGGAGTAAGAGGCGGGGAGGAAGGAGAAGAAGAAGAAGAAGAAGAAGAAGAAGAAGAAGAAGAAGAAGAAG
>OY992879.1:138317748-138464202 GCA_963921405.1 Cepaea hortensis | reverse complement strand
GAGGAAAAGGGGGGGGAGAAGGATAGGAAGAAGAAGAAGAAGAAGAAGAAGAAGAAGAAGAAGAAGAAGAAGAAGAAGAAGAAGAAGAAGAAGAAGAAGAAGAAGAAGAAAGAGGAGGAGGAGGAAGAGGCGGGGAGGAGGAAGAGGAGAAGAAGAAGAAGAAGAAGAAGAAGAAGAAGAAGAAGAAGAAGAAGAAGAAGAAGAAGAAAGAGGAGGAGGAGGAGGAGGAGGAAGAGGCGGGGAGAAGGAAGAGGAGAAGAAGAAGAAGAAGAAGAAGAAGAAGAAGAAGAAGAAGAAGAAGAAGAAGAAGAAGAAGAAGAAGAAGAAGACGCGCAGCAGCAGCAGTAGGAGAAGGAGGACGAGGAGGGGGAGGAGGAAAAGGAGGATAGAAAGAATGAGGAGGAGGAGGAAGAGAAGGAGGAGGAGGATGAGGAGGAAGAGAAGATGAAGAGGAAGAGGAAGAAAAAGAATGATTGAATAAATGAATGAAGAAAAAATGAATGTAGGAATGAATGAAACATAAAGCCATCAGTTATGGTTTAATATTCATTTTGTGTGTGTTGACGGCGCTGTGTCGATGGACTGACGGAAGCAATTCGTAATCACGCATACCGTGTTTAATTCACAGATCCGGGACATTTGGGTGCAGACCGCATTGCGCGGGTAGTTCATACAATGGTATGTGTGTCTGTCGTTCAGAAAGCAATGGCAAACTACTGAACGTAAGCCTGTCAAGAAATCACAAACAGCCAAACAATACGGGGTTGACTGCTACGTCATGTAAAGGATATGCAACTAACTTAAACAGATTCAGTGCCACACAAAATGTAGGTTCGGACCAAGCAAAAGTGGATGGCAGAAAATAGGAAGTAGGGGTGAGTCACAGTTATGACTTACAAGTTGTTAATATGGTAGCAGACATGTTGTATTATTTCGCAATGACAATATTTCGGCGATATTTAAACCCATGGCAGATACGAAAAGTCGCTTAAGACGATTAATTATCCCATGGCACTTATCCGCTAACGTATTGTGGGTTATAATTTACATTAATTTTATTGAGCTCAGCATGGCTGAGTGGTAAGAGCGCTAACTGTTAAACTTCAGTTGCGCTGTTGCAGAGGTAGCGGGTTCAATCCAGATACGGTTCAGTTGGACTAGAACGTTGAATTCTCTTCCTTGGCGTAAATTGCGAGTACCTCAGAAGTCGGAGTGGGTTCGCCTAAAGGCGAGTGACACTGGTAATAGACAAAGCTAATCCACACATGAGTCCAGTGCACATCCCTGTGGTGGCAACTACTACTAGAAGTAATAGCTCGTGTATGGACTACGTTTGAGTTCAAAGCGAGAGAGCGAAACAAAAAATAGTAATTGTATTATTATTCATATTTGTATTGTTCATGGTAAAGGCTTTATTTACCGAAAAGTCGACCTGGTCTGATGTGTTTTATCTGACTTATTACCAGTTATCTTAGTAATTATTATCTTACTTACTACCAGTTATCTTAGTAATTATTATATTACAATATGCTGTCGTCCATTTTTCCCACTGTAACGACTAATCTGTTGATCTAGTCTGAGGGTCTAGCCAGGTTTGTGAGCGTGTTTGTGTTTATGGCTTTGTGAGATCAATGCATACCTTCTGTTTCATTACACATTGTGAATGAATGTAGTCGAGTGTGGCCTGGAAGCTGGGGCGGTGCGGGTGGTGTGTAAAGCTCAGAAACCCTGCTGCAGACGAGAGTTACAATGCATTGTGGGGGGAGGGGGGGGTGATAATATAACACAATCATTGAGGGGGATAATAATATAACAAATGCACCATGGGGGAGATTAATATAACAAATGCATTCTGGGGGGGGGGGGATAATATAACACATGCATTTTGGAGGATAATGATATAACAAATGCATGGGGGGGGGGGATAATATAACAAATGCACTGTGGGGGAGAATAATATTACAAATGCATTTTGGGGGAGAATAATATCACAAATGCATTGCGGTTCTGTGGGAGATGTATGTGGGATATTAATGTTGCATTGCATTGTGGGAGAAGTGAATGTTACAATGTATTGTGTGGGAGATGAATGCTACAGTGCATTGTGTGGAGAATAATATAACAAGCGCATTTCGGGGAGAATAATATAACAAATTAATTGTGATGAAGAATAATATAACAAATTAATTGTGATGGAGAATAATACCACACATTCATTGTAAGGGAGATGAATGTTGCAATGCATTGTCTGGGATAATAATATAACAAGCGCATTGTGGTGGAGATGAATATTACAATACATTGTGGGAGAGAATAATATAATAAATACATTGTGGGAGAGAATAATATAATAAATACATTGTGGGGCTGATGAATGTTACAAAGCATTGTGGGAGATAAATATTACAATGCATTGTGTGGGAGAATAAAAGCAGGCGCATTGTGGTGGAGATGAATGTTACAATGCATTGTGGGAGAGAATAATATAATACATGTATTGTGGCGGAGATTAATGTTACAATGCATTGTGGGAGAGAATAATATAATACATGTATTGTGGCGGAGATGAATGTTACAATGCATTGTGGGAGAGAATAATATAATACATGTATTGTGGCGGAGATGAATGTTACAATGCATTGTGGGAGAGAATAATATAATACATGTATTGTGGCGGAGATGAATGTTACAATGCATTGTGGGAGAGAATAATATAACACATGTATTGTGGCGGAGATGAATGTTACAATGCATTGTGGGAGAGAATAATATAATACATGTATTGTGGCGGAGATGAATGTTACAATGCATTGTGGGAGAGAATAATATAATACATGTATTGTGGCGGAGATGAATGTTACAATGCATTGTGGCGTTGGTGGGGGGGGGAAGGGGGGCGGAATAATATAACAAATACACTGCGGTGAAGATGAATAGATGAGTATTACAATGCATTCTGTGGGAGACGAATGTTACAATGCATTCTGTGGGAGACGAATGTTATAATGCATTCTGTGGGAGACGAATGTTACAATGTATTGTGTGGGAGATGAATGTTACAATGCATCGTGGAGGAGACGAATGTTACAATGCATTGTGGAGGAGATACATATCTTCTTCTTCTTCGTCAAGCCAGTGGTTCCGTACACCCGCCCTCGACAAGCGTACTTTGGGGTTTGCTTTCCCTAGACTTTTAACTGTCACCACACTGTCTACAGTTCAGCAAGTATGTTTGGGTATCTCTTCGTCTGGTCCCTACCCCTTGATCTGTCCGACATGCGAGACCCTACCATAGTGGTTCTCAACCTTTTTTGGCCCATGCCCCCCTTTACCATATGTTCAGAACGTCACACATAGCTCCCCTTTCGAATTTCCTCCCTATAAATCCCCCCTCCCCATTACACAGTATACATAAAAATGGAAGCTAAATTTAATAGCACGTACTAGAACAAGTCTAGATATCTACATAAAACGTGATTTGCGGGTCTACTTACGTTATAAAACGAATTTCATTAGGGCGAGAAGTACAGAACCGTAAAATATAGAGGGAAAAACAATATCAAGTAACTATTAATGTGATCTTGAAATAATCTTAATCCCCCCCCCCCTGGAAACCCTAAAATCCCACCCCCCCGGGGGGGGAGGGGAAATTCCCCACCGGTTGAGAACAACTGCCCTACCAGGAGCTGTACTGTCATTGTGCATAGCTCCTGGGGTGGGTCACTGTAGGACACAAGCCCTTCTGCTACGTCAAGGTGTATGCACTATATTAACAATACAAGCTGGTGGAGTTCGCATCTTTCCCCATTCCAGTCAATAATATATATCAAAGGTCGGCAAACTATTTTGGAGATTAAACAATGGTTTAAAATTCAAGAGGGTTGATTTCATTGCACGGTGTTTTATCGTAAGTGGCACGTTCTCTGCTCGCAAGGCGTCATGCCGAAAACACGAACTCCAGAGATGACCGAGAAAATTGCACTGGTTAACGAACGACGTGGCTCAGAATTGAACACAGAACCTGCGGAGCGCGAGGCGGGCGACGTAACCACTTCGCTGCGGAGTCTCCCACCTATTTTGGAGTGTTGTGCCGAAGTCATGTTGTAAAGTCACCCAGAGTGCCACCATGACCTCATCCACAATCGTTTGTTCGAATGTCCTAAAACGAGCGTGGAATGCATTTGCTTTTTTTTTTTTTTTAAGTCGTTGTTAACAGCATCGTATGACTTTATTAACACCAACCTTTCTGCTGCAATCAAAGGACTGTATTGGTATGAGTATACGACAGCCGAGAGATCTATAGAGTTGGTGATCGGGGTGGTCGATAGAGAGCGGAAGGATATGATTCAAATAAAACTGTGTCGTGTTCTTTCATACTAATTCAGTTAGTTTGCAGCAGATGGCACATTCTTACCTTTAATGGCTAAACATTTTCGTTTTAAAGGGATGTGAAAACAAAAATACCTTTAACAGAATTATATGCTTCTATGTAATCAAAAATTCAATAATTTTTATGAGATCATATGCTGTATTTCAATTCACCCAGCGTGCCAATGAAAATAATTCCACGTGCCACTCTTGGCATGCGTGCCGAAGGTTGCCAACGCCTGTTGTATTTAATAATGCGCTTCAGACATTTCAGAACAGTTAGGTTATTCTAGAGCAAAACAGGCAGCGTGAACAATGTTTTTTTTTTTTGCAAGGAATTTGTTGAATTCTTTACCGCACACGTCGTCATTGAAGCGTTCAACGTGTGTGTATGTACGGGGTGGGTTGGTAGGGAGAAGGTGGTTGTCTCCGTGGCCATATCGTCTGCAGGATGCTTCCCAATCTGAATGTCGTGCGTGCGTCTTTCGGACTCCATCGTTCAGAGTTGCTGGAACTACGGAGTTCGTGGTTTGTAGAATGTTCTCGGCAGGGGGTTCGCCGGTCTGCGGAGAAAGACTGAATAAACCAGGTGGGGTAAAACTTGGTGCAATGATGCTGATTCTCTCGACTTTATATCTTTATATCAACAATATATATGAATGACATCCTGTCAAGCTTTGATTCACCCAGTGTCTACTCTGTTATTCTTTTATCAATTGCTGTTTCTATGTCATTTTCTTCAAGGCATTTATTATGCATTATGTTATTTATTCTATCGTTCGTTGTTTCTTTATTCACCACCTCAATCCTTAGAATTCGACGTTTACATTTGTGAATGAGAAAGATCTCCGCTAAATCTAGCCTTCTGCATTTCTCAGCCTGAACTGTTGACTACGAATTTGTTCAAACTGCGCGGGATTCAGCTCTTTCTGGTGCTGACAAAGAAACCATTTCTAACCAGTGTTTTGCCTGCTATGTTGTAGTGCCGCCTTAACTGTCACTGTAAAGCGCATGTTCCTAACTCATTATCTCCGCCTGTGGGTCCATATATGTACATAATACGTCCTCTTTTTCCGGCGTTCATCTTCCAGTGGAGCATACACCCTGAACCATTTCACGCGAAGACCTCTGTTGAATTGCTCATGATTGGTTGGACTTTGCAGCTAAGTTGTCTACGAGATGAGGTAACTAGTTTCACGCCGACCTTCCTTTGTAGCCTCCTACGCCATGCACGGCAGGTTACAGTATTACAATTCTTAGCCTCCCTTATGACAAGACCGAAATAATACTACCCTTTGATATTTGTTAGCTACTTTAGACTTTATTTTATTTAGCGAGGCCTTGATTCGTACTACATGAACTATGCCAGAAATCTAAAAGGGTCGAAATACACTGGAAATCTTCTCATTGCAACAGACCTGGACATGAAGAAGCCGACCGATTAGCAAAGGGAGGTGAAAGACTACACCAGCCTGATATAGACGAAGCCTATGATATGTCCACCAGGTACAAACAAAAATATAAATAGAAACCTCAAGCTACGGCTTGCAACCTGGAACGTGAGAACCATGTGTCCAGGATTTTCCACTGACTTGACCAATATTGACGATGTGAGAAAAACGGCTGTGATTGATGCTGAACTCAATCGTCTTAACATTGATATTGCTGGCCTGCAGGAGACTCGCCTCGCTGAGGAAGGGTCACTCAGGGAAAACAACTACACCTTTTTCTGGAAGGGTAAAGGGCAGGCAGAAAAAAGGCAACACGGTGTGGGCTTTGCAGTGAAGAATTCGCTACTGGGAATGATTGAAATTCCAGCAGGAGGAAATGAAAGACTATTATCCCTGCGCTTGGCAACCTCTTGTGGGTTTGCCACCATTGTTACTGCATATGCACCGACACTCGATTCCTCTGATGATGTGAAGGATTTGTTCTATGAGGAGTTAGACTCTGTGATCAAGGCAGTTCCAAAATCCGACTACATTTATATGCTCGGTGATTTCAATGCTCGTGTGGGCAAGGACTCGAGTTCATGGCCAGTGTGCCTTGGAAAATACAACATCGGTCGCATGAATGAAAATGGGCAAAGGCTGCTGGAGCATTGCACCAGTAATGACCTATGTATTACAAACTCTTTTTTTAAAACAAAAGAGATGCATAAGGTCACATGGAAACATCCAAGATCCGGCCATTGGCACCAGCTGGACTTCATCATCACACGGAGACAACATCTGAACCATATATCATTGACTCGTAGTTACCACAGTGCTGACTGTGATACGGATCATTCTTTGGTTGTTGCAAGGGTTAGACTGAGACCAAAGAGAATCTACACAGCTAAACACAAATCTAGCCCCAGGATTAATATTATTAACACTCATGATCCTGAAAAGTGCTTTCAGTTTCAACAGCAACTTGAAGACGCTTTCACTGATACACCAGAAAATTGTACAGTAAATGATAAATGGAATAAACTTAAGGAAACTCTTTGTAAAACTGCCGTAAAGGTTTACGGCACTGTGGATCATAAGAGGCAGGACTGGTTTGCGGCCAACAGCGAGACTCTGCAGCCCTTGATTGATAAGAAGAAGAAAGCTCTCTTAAGAAACAAGGAAAGACCAACTCGAAACACTCTGAGTGAGCTAAGGCAAGCTAGGAAGGATGTGCAAAAGGCTGCCAGGCAGTGTGCAAATGATTATTGGATCAAGTTATGTGAGTCCATTCAAATCGCAAGTGATAAGGGAGACATAAGAAGCATGTATGAAGGAATAAAGAAAGCCTGTGGTCCAGTGATCAAAAGAAGTGCACCATTGAAAACCTTGACTGGAGAAGTCATCACTGATAAGAAACAGCAGATGGACAGATGGGTAGAGCACTATTTGGAGCTTTACTCAAGTGAGACCAAACTAGCGGATAATGCCCTCAACGCCATAGAGGCTCTACCAACTCTTGACCACCTGGACACACTTCCCACCATAACAGAAGTTAAGTGTGCTATAAATGAACTTGCATCTGGCAAGGCTCCAGGTAAGGATGGGATTCCAATAGAGGTTATCAGGAGTGGGCAAGACACACTCACTATACAGATCCACCAGCTAATAGAGCTATGCTGGCGTGAAGGACAAGTCCCACAGGATTTCAAAGATTCAAGCATCATAACACTGTACAAGAACAAGGGCGATCGGAGCGACTGCAACAACTATAGGGGTATCTCACTTCTGTGTATTGTTGGAAATGTATTTGCCAGAATTGTTCTGCGCAGACTTCAAGTCCTAGGAGATCAAGTCTACCCCGAATCACAGTGTGGCTTTCGACAGAACCGGTCTACCACTGATATGATATTCTCATTGCGACAAATGCAAGAAAAATGCCGTGAACAGAATCAACCACTGTTTATTGCCTTCATCGACCTCACAAAGGCATTTGATTTGGTCAGTCGTGAGGGTCTGTTCAAGGCACTAAAGAAGATTGGCTGCCCACCAACTCTTCTGTCCATTGTAGAATCGTTCCACACAGGCATGAAGGGTATAATCAAGTTTGATGGTGCAACTTCTGAAGAATTTGAAATCAAGAGTGGAGTTAAGCAAGGTTGTGTACTAGCTCCCACCCTCTTTGGAATATACTTTTCACTTCTACTGAAATATGCATTTCGTGATCAGGATGGTGGTATATACATTCACTCACGCTCAGATGGTGGCCTCTACAATGCTCAGAGATTGAAGGCTAAGACCAAAATTAGGAGGGTACTGATCAGAGAGTTGCTTTTTGCAGATGATGCTGCAGTTACGACCCACTCTGAGGAAGAATTGCAATGTCTACTATCTGCATTCTCCAATGCTTGTTCTGAATTTGGTTTAACAATTAGCAAAAAGAAGACACAGATTATGTCACAAGGTGCACATGGTGTACCATCAATCTTTATTGACGACGCCGAACTAGAGATAGTAGACCATTTTACATATCTAGGATCGGTGGTAAATAGCAAATTATCCCTAGATCAGGAAATCAACATCCGGATTGGTAAGGCAGCAACAACAATGAACAGGTTAAGAAAAAGAGTCTGGGAGAACAGGAAGCTTACTGCCAAAACAAAAGTCCTTGTCTATCAAGCCTGTGTCCTTAGTACTCTTCTCTATGGCAGTGAAACCTGGACAACTTACTCACACCAAGAGAAAAATTTAAACAGCTTTCATATGCGGTGTCTGCGAAGAATTCTTGGTATTAAGTGGCAAGACAAAATCACAAATACTGAAGTATTGGAAAGATCAGGTTGTGTGACAGTTTATTCCATGCTCAGTCTTCGTAGACTTAGATGGATATGACATCTTAGGCGGATGGATGATGGTAGAATACCAAAGGATATCTTTTTTGGTGAATTACAGATGGGTAAGAGATCTCAGGGTCGGCCTCTACTACGATACAAAGATGTGTGTAAGCGGGACATGATTGATACAGGCATTGATAATGCACATTGGGAGCAAGTCGCCGCTGAACGTGTTGCATGGAGGGCAAATATCAGAAATGGAATAAAGTCAAAGGAGAAAATTATTGCAGAAAAGTCACACACCAAGCGTTTGAGACGTAAGATGGTGCATGATGGTGGAAATGACCACGTGTTCAGATGCACCCACTGTGAACGGACATTTACAGCGCAAATTGGCCTTATCAGTCACACTCGCTACCGCCATAGTTAAAAGTTATTATGCCTTTTTAAAGCACAAACTATCGTCTGTCAAGACGGCAAGGTGCCAATGTATGTGTATGATATGTCCTAGAGATTTATAAAAGACCAAAAAAAAAAAAAAAAAAACAATAGCTATAGAACCAAGTGGAAATCAGAGCGTCCAGATCACCAGAAAGATGATGCATATTACCAACTCAACCACAAAGATCAAGTTACAATCTTCAGATTACGGACAGGCTAAAAATACCATGTTTAATAAACTGAAAAAAGGAGATACTGATAAATGCGACTGTGGAACTGGTAAAATGACAGCTAAGAATTTGTTGCAGAAGTGTCCAACATATGCAGAACAGAAAAGAAAGTATTTTGGCTGTCGTGTGTGTAAAGAATGAATGTCGTAGTAGTTATTTGCTCTTCTTTACCACTTTAGTGTCGTCCCTGGAGTGAGGGGAATCAACACCCACATTTCTTTTATTTCAATATCACTATCCTGGAGATATCCAGCAGACTCCGCCCAAAACACTCCCTCAATCTGAAGACACCTTCTTCTCACTCTTACTCACCCCTGGATCATGCCCCCTCTCATTCTTCCCCAACATAACATACTTGACAACTCTTGCTTCAACAAATAAAAACAAGAAATTTATTAAAGCAAAGAGTATATGTAGGAGAAGTGTGTGTGTGTGTGTGTATAAAGTGTAGAATGTGTGACGTATATTCTAAAGTGTCTGTAGACTCAGATCAGTGTTCAGGAGTATAGTCATTCACATCACTGTGCTGAGAACACACTAGCACCATTCAGTCCAGACAAGCAACCTCACCAAGGTGATGCTCCTCCGGTCACGTGAAGACTTCCTCCGTTGTCTCTTGAACCACTAGGATGCTTGGACACCCATGACAAACACTGTCTAATGAGAGTCTTCAATCTGTTTTACACTATGAATTTCCTCTGGTATTTAACCGAATGTTAATTAGAAAATTCTAACACTATTGTCACTGTTACTGGGGAAATCTTACTTGATCTAGTGTCACTGGTTTTAAGGACTCCCCATATTAACAACACAATCTGAAGTTCCCGGTATCAGTATAATATTTATATGACTGTTTCTGGTATCAGTGTTGTATATGTAGAATATATATATATATATATAATGTTCTGACTGTTTAGTGATACACCTATCACTTGCTAAAACATATGTATCATCAGCATATCCTGCTCAGCAGAAGCCAGGTTCCCGCAAACCAACTTGGGTATAAGCCCAATGTAGCGGCCTCTCAGCAACTTCTGTCTTCAAATTCTGAGCCATCATCTTCTAAAATGTGTTAGCTTCACTGGTCAAAATCATAGCACACATACGTGGACCTGTAAATGGAACCTGTAGAATAGAGAATACCATGGTGAGGGCAACTAAATCCTGGCCGGAATTAGGTGAGTGTAGGCCAATAACAGCACTCAGATCTATAACAGAGATCCGATCTCTGTCATACGGCCAAATAACTCATCATATGATCTGAGACATGGCAACACCAGGAAAGAATAAAGGAACGGGTAGAAACCCAGCAGATGCCCTACTGGAAGATCCTACCATTTCACATTCCTCTCCTCCCTCTCAACCACCCTTAATCTCTCTAATTATTATTCCACTACATTGTCCTAAACTCCCTGAGTAAAATGATATATCACACAAGCTAGTTGAAGCCACACAATAGAATACTAGTGCCGACGCTCAGATGATACTTTCTAGCACCGCACTTATAGAACATTCTATCACTAATCATAAAACATTATATCATCACACCTATAATACATTATATTACCACACCTATAATACATTATATCACCGCACAGTACTGTACTCTATTCCTAATCATACTCTAAGTTAGATATGATTAATAGCCCACCATATGCCTATTCCAGTTGCTAATCGAAACTAGGCGATCACAGACTGGATCTATGTCCGCCGATAACTATCAACAAATTGACACCCCTAGTTTCTTTTATGTATCACAACTCGGAAAACTGCATCGCTCTTTCCAACTTCAGAAATCTGGTCAACTCTCTCCACTTGTTTACTGCAACGCTTTTTATATTGGGCTGTGAGTGACGTCACCAAAAAGTCCAGACGCTTACCAGTCCAGAGTCTGGTTCCTCCTCCTGTTCTAGACTAACTGGAGTCAACCCGCGGTCAAATTTGCTTTCATTTGGGGAAATTCCAGTCCGTCCGGGAACCAGAGAATTCCCCAAATCAGAGGATCCATCCCGCCTGTTTTCCAGACTCTCCCGTCTTGCACTTCAAATGCCGTCTCCCGCCTCGCAGACAAATGACGCCGTGGTTCGTCTCGAGCAACCCACATCATAACAAAATCGCCGACCAGTTGTAGACATTCTGACGCGACGTGTTTGGCTTCCCCGTTAGAAATGCCGATTCTGTGTAAACAGTTTTAACGACGTATTTTTCTCAGTCTGTACATCAAAGGATTACTTGTTTTTGCCGATTACTGTCGGGTCTGGTTGTCATCGATCGAATCTCAAGTTTATTTATGTGACATTGGCACACACCCGCTCCATTTGACAAACTCTATTGGAATATCAGCAAGCTTAAGTTGACTGTTGCTTTCTTTGCATGTTTTCCGGTTTTCATACTGACGTCTGAAAGTGATTACACAAGAAGATTGATCTGTACTCTGCTAGTTGTGTGGGATGGCAAACCACAATTACCCTTGCTTATCAACACGGCACATGACGATGATGCTGAGTATGACCTGGTGGAGTGAATGCAGTTTATGAGGTTCGCGAGACCAAGCTAAACCGGCAAGGAAGAAATGGATTTTGTAAACTAGAATCAACTCTGGAAATAAGATATACTATGCACTACAACATCTACTAAAATCAAAGGCACTATCTCGTAACACCAAAATCACAATATACAAAACACTGATCAGACCAGTTGTGCTGTATGGCTCTGAAACCTGGAGTACAACTAAAGGAGACGAAGCCTTGCTACAAACCTGTGAGAACAAAGTTGTAAGACGCATCTTTGGACCCATTAGGGATACACAAAGTGGAGAGTGGAAAAGAAGAAGTAACAAAGACATTTATGATCTGTTTAAGTCCCCGCTAATCTCTGGTATCATGAAGGCTAATAGACTACAATGGCTGGGGAATATAGAAAGAATGGAAGATAATAGGGAAACAAAACTCGCTTACACTCAGGAAATAAATGACCGTAGACCCCGAGGTAGACCAAGAAGGCGGTGGAGAGATAATACATGTACAGACCTACAAGCACTTGGAATCAACGACTGGCAAGAGAAGGTCCACCAGAGAGACGAATGGAGACGGATTGTATCTGCAACAAAGAACCTCAATGGCTCGGAACGCTGAAGAAGAAGAAGAAGAAGAGAAGTCGAACATGACGAAGCACCGTGAAGGTTGTGAATACCGTGGAGGACTTTTTTTCTGGTTAGCTTTGAACTCAAGCGTAGTAAACACGTGCTACTACTGTTAGTTGTTGCTCTTACTGGGGAGACCACTGTACTATTATCTGCGTGTGGATTAGCTTTCCCTACTGCCAATGTCCCTCGCCATTAGGCGAACCCACTCCAACTTCTGAGGTACTTACAATATGACTTCCCCAAGTCAAGGACGAGAAGTCAACATTTTAGTCCAAATGACCGGTGTAGGGGTTGAACCCGCTATCACGCCATTGTCACACCGGAAGTTTAAGAGCGAGCGGCCTGATCCTGTCAGTCAAGGTAAATCCCCAAGTTTGTTACATTGATGGTCAGGTCGCTTGAGCCATGAAAAAAAAACTTCCATTTATTAGAGTGAGGTTGGTGGCCAGACTTCTCACCAGCTCGCAAAGTATCTCCACGGGAACTACTTTTCCCTCCGACCCGGTGTTGCAGAGTTCTCCTTCCCCTCTCCAAACTCAGACACCGGAGGGTTGCGCGAGACCGATACTGGAACTTCAAGACTGCGGAGAATCACAGAATGTCACCAGGTCATGGTTCAGCACAGAGCCAACGGATTGGGTGACATTAAGACATCTGGTAATACAGTGCAGACCTGATAAGGCGAACTCACCTGGGACTCAAGAAACAGTTCTTTTTATCAGAAATCCCTCCTATAAGAGTTCAAGCATATTGTAATGCATTTACAACGTATAATACAATATTGTTCTTTACACTATAAATTCGCCACATCCGAGATCGCCTTAAGCGGTTTGCACTGTAGTAAATCTATAGGTTTCGGTACTTCAATGTGAACAAGATCCAACCAAATGCCCAGAAATGAGTTAAGTTATTTGCATGCAATTTTACAGGATGTTGCAATAAACTCTAGCATAGGTTGTCGATTTACTAGGCAATGTTAGTTTAGAAGTTTGCCTCAGCTTCCTGAACGACTGACGTTCCTTACCATCGAAATCAAAGCAAATCCCTGCTTCCAAATAGCCCGCGACTGATTTCGAATCCTGGACTAGGTGTCGGGAAATTGTGAAACTGCGCGTCCCACTAGCCCCAAATCCACAGCACCGGTCCAGGGGGAATACAGCTGATAAATGTATCAACGTAAAAGGGAATGGATAGTCAATGGCAGACAGACTAATCAAAAGGAGGCACAACTACGCCACAATGAACAATACACACCAGGACACAATCAAGATGACACTGTTTTTATTAGCAACAAATCGTTTCACAACATCCACAAGATACAGCAAACACGGAACACATCACTGCCAAATGTGATCACTATCTTTCTCGCTGGATGAGATAAAATGACTATCAACTGTTGGGATTCGATGAGAAAATGCACTGTGCCAGTAGCTTGTTCCAAACCAATTACTTGGTCATTCTTAAACCAGTGGTCCCCCAAAAATAAGCTGTGGGAGCTCTCCCCCCCCACCCTTTTTTTAGGAGAGGTGGGGGAGTGGTAGGAGAGAGAGAGAGAGAGAGAGAGAGAGAGAGAGAGAGAGAGAGAGAGAGAGAGAAAGAGAGAGAGATCCAGGAACGTTGAGGTTTTGAACTGGCTTACCCGGGAAAGCTAACCCGGTCAACAATCGCCCGCTGAAGTCGAATGTGTCGGCCTACGGGCGCATAACCGGGCACCGAAGAAGAAGAGGAACTGGCGTAACCCAATAAAGAGGCGCGTGGTTCTATAAGGTACACTAGGGTTTGGTAATCAGAACAAGTCTGGGAACCACTGATGCAGACGCAAATTGGCGGAAGGAAAAGGGAGACAGGTCTATTGACTCACCTATCTATTTATAGTACAGCAAAGGGACAGTTATACTCTCGTGTCGGGGAAAACACAAGGCGAACGAAATAGAGGAGATCTACAAACTTATGGAGAAGAGAATTACAGAGATGATTATATTGGGAGGTCATGGGGGAAGCTGCAGGAGATAGCAATAGATAGAAAGGCTTGATGTGGGTTGATTGAGGATCTATGTCCCAATGGAGAATAACGGAAAGAAGAGGAAGAGTGGATAGTCAGATTTCATTCATACTACTGCTTAGGCGTGGGATTATAACTGTACCAATGAAAACTGTTTGAAGTCGATGGGAGTGTTTGCATTTTTAAAAACCAATGGAAAGATTCTGTAGGTGGCATTACCGCTAACCTTCTATCAGTGAAACTGCCATATATGGTGGGATTATGCGTACACTTTTTTAATCAATGAAAACGGCCATATAAGGTTGGATTATCCGTAAGTTTTTATCAATGAAACTGCTATGTATGGGGTGGGGACCTTGACTTTGTATCAATGACACTATATGTAGGTAGCATTACTGCTAACATTTTATCAATAAAAACTACGTGTATTCCGTCAGCTAACGATTTTGTGAACCAGAAACAAATACAAAGATACAGCGGGAGCAACATGACCAGCCATCTCTTTTTTCATATTCAATTGTCATGTTGACTGGTTCTGGCGATAACACACCTCCATAACTTCTTATAGTCTGTGCTGTGTGGCGTTGGTCATGTCTGTCCAGTCTTCTTTCTTTGTGTTTCCAATCATTTCAGAAACCGACGTTCTTCCATGCCATGATGTCAAACTATCCAGCATCTTCTTTCTTGGTCTTTCCCCCGCCTTTTTCCCTCCAGGCTTCACCTTCTCATGACATGCCCAAAGAATGTGGACTGTCTTCTTCTGATGCGATTAACCAGTTCTCTTTGTGGGTTAACTTCTTTCAAGATTTCTTCATTGCTCTTTCAATCTGTCCACGGTGTTCCCATTATTTTTCTATAAAACCACATCTCCGCATAATTTCTCATTTGTCTGCTAATGGTCAATGATTAGCTTCCTTACATCAGGATTGGCTCAATATAACATATCACATGTTTATTAATCAGCATTTTAGTTCACAACTCCACAACGTGTCCTTTCATTATTAACTATAGAAAGAAATACACCTTCGGGCAATTAAACACTACATACAGATGACATTCTCAAATATTCAGTCAAAATAAATTAAAGGTTAACATTTTCTTTAAATTTATATCTTTTTATTAGATTAGTGACAAGAAATAAACTACAAATCGTACTTAACAAACTGAAAACATGCCATGCTTGTTTCAGCTTTCAGTCGGTTAAGTGCATTTTACGATATACTTCCGTGTCATAAGAAAAGGAAATTCCCCCAAAATCGGAATCATTTAGTTCATTTCCTCGTGACTGAATGAATAAACCAAAATTGTTACTATACACACACATACACCTATATACATAGAACAGGACAACTAAGGGGCTGTCGTATTCAAACTAAACTTTATTCGAAGCTGTTATTCAGTAATGTTTCAAACAGGCAGCCATCAGTTACCAGCCATTTGTACAGAAAGCAACACTGCGAACTATTTGGACACAAAACATGGCCATCCACTGCAAGCAACTATTTACACCAGTGGTCCCCAAAGTGGGCAGAAGCATTTGACCCTTCCCCTAGGCACGGTGGAAAGATTCAGAGGAACACTGAGATTTTGCAATGTTGTAGAATATGGTAAGAGAAGCCAGGAGGGCAGTGGGGATGTGGCCTAAGAAGCCAGGAGGGCAGTGGGGATGTGGCCTAAGAAGCCAGGAGGGCAGTGGGGATGTGGCCTAAGAAGCCAGGAGGGCAGTGGGGATGTGGCCTAAGAAGCCAGGAGGGCAGTGGGGATGTGGCCCAAGAAGCCAGGAGGGCAGTGGGGATGTGGCCTAAGAAGCCAGGAGGGCAGTGGGGATGTGGCCCAAGAAGCCAGGAGGGCAGTGGGGATGTGGCCTAAGAAGCCAGGAGGGCAGTGGGGATGTGGCCTAAGAAGCCAGGAGGGCAGTGGGGATGTGGCCTAAGAAGCCAGGAGGGCAGTGGGGATGTGACCTAAGAAGCCAGGAGGGCAGTGGGGATGTGGCCTAAGAAGCCAGGAGGGCAGTGGGGATGTGGCCTAAGAAGCCAGGAGGGCAGTGGGGATGTGGCCTAAGAAGCCAGGAGGGCAGTGGGGATGTGGCCTAAGAAGTGAGAGGGGCAGTGGGGATGTGGCCTAAGAAGCCAGAGGGGTAGTGGGAATGTGGCCTAAGAAGCCAGAGGGGCAGTGGGGATGTGGCCTATGAAGCAAGAGGGGCAGTGGGGATGTGGCCTAAGAAGCCAGAGGGGCAATGGGGATGTATTACTGCAGGAAGCAAGGGGGCAGTGGGAATATGGTCTAGAATGCCAGAGGTGTAGTGGATGCAAGGTAGAGTGGGAGATAGGGTCTAGAAAACAAAGCCTTACTACAATTTGGGAACCACTGTTCTACACAGTACAACATTGCTGACCACAAGCAACCAGCCCATAGACACCAATTCCTCCTACAAGAAAGCAAAACCATGCCCCAGCCAATATTCATTCTAGGGGCTGCGTCAGGACGACAGCGACAGCACCACGGTTAGTATACTTGTTCAACAGTGGTCCATGATGGAGCCAGGCTTATACAAACTGGATCAATCTCAGAAACTTCAGTGAAGGAAAGGCAGCAAGGCTGGGAGCCAGACACTCCACCTTATTATACAGTGATATAGTATTTTTGAAGGCCTAATCCATGACACTCCCAGCACAATATGTGCCAGAGGGCTACCTTTCTTTTCACAACTTAGCAAGCAGCTTTCTGAAACTGCTACAAGGATCTGATTTTATGTCAATGCAAAGTCAGGAATAAGAGGAAAACACACGTGCACAAAACCCTCACAGAATAATCTGCTCTATGGGTACAATGAGCTGAGCTATTATATACCTTTGTTACAGTACAGTAGGCCCATTTACCTGTCATCAAAGAACACCTGAGGATAGTTTTAGGCAGGTATTTTCACAGGGGTGAAATAGTCAGTATTACGACTGCAGCTTTTCCTTGGAACCAGCAATCTTCATACTAACGCTTGGTACTAACAGTCGGAGTACTAGCAGTTATAGCACTTATATTCTTAGCACTTGCAGTCAGGTACTGGGAGACAGTGAACTAATAGTCTGTGTATTAGCAGTTAGGCAACTAATAGTCTTAGTATTAGCAGCTAGGGAACTAATAGTCTCAGTACTAGCAGTTAGGGAATAGTCTAGTTCTTGCAGTCAGGGAACTAAGTCTTAGTATTAGCAGTTAGGGAACTAATAGTCTAGTTCTTGCAGTCAGGGAACTAATAGTCTTAGTATTAGCAATAAGAGTACTAATAGTCTTAGTACTAGTAGTGATGGTACTTAGTCTTAGTATTAGCAGTTAGGGAACTAATAGACTAGTTCTTGCAGTCAGGGAACTTATAGTCTTAGTACTAGCAGTGAAGGTACTAATAGTCTTAGTACTGGTACTAAACATGTTAATACTAATAGTTTTAGTACTAGCAGTGAGGATACTAATAGTCATAGTACTACTGTACCAGCGAGAGTACTAATAGACACTGTATTAATGGTCACTGTGTTAAACATCTCAAGACAAACTGCCCTATCACAACACTGTCCTGTAATAATCTTAAGTGTGACTTTCAAATGTGAAAAAACTCTGGCCAGTTCCTGTCCCAAAATCCAGCAAAGCTAACTTAAAGAACGAGGTGCCAGATTGTCCAGTGGATATTTTCATGTACTCCTCGTGGACAGTCAATATACCGACTGACAACTTTGACCAAAGTGGTCATTTTGTTTTGCCCTAGCAACATTTTAAAGTTGATCTTTTACAACTTTGTATGAGAGAGAGAGAGAGAGAGAGAGAGAGAGAGAGAGAGAGAGAGAGAGAGAGAGAGAGAGAGAGAGAGAGAGAGAGAGAGAGAGAGAGAGAGAGAACGCGACAGAGAAATAGAAAGTGAGGAAGGGAAAGCAGAAAGACACATAGAGGGAGAGAGAAATATAGGATGAAAGTGAAGGAGTATGAGATAGAAAGATGGAGGGAGAGATAGACAGATAGATGAGGGCAGGAGAGAAAGATAGTGAGAGAGAGAGAGACAGACAATGAGAAATCTTGCATCAAAACATGAGAAAAATCCCTCACATCCTTTAAGAGTTTAAAAAAAAGAACCATTACAAAAATGTAAAAGAAAGCAAACAATGATGACAACAGAACATCTTTCTTCCTAAAATAAAACAAAACAATGTAGGAATCTGATTCTGCAACACTCCATATGTACAAATTACAAAATGAACATAATTAAATTAAATTAACAATCGTTAAAAGGAACAAATTATTTACACCGATTTTCATTTGGTAACCACTGCAGTACAAAAATAGAATATATAAATATTTCACATACTTTTTAAAATAACCGTAAATATTAACACTGGGCATACCAGAATATATGAAAACGTGAGGGTAATTTACATAATGAATGAATGAATTGGTTCAATAAATTACCGCTTATATATATAAATGATATGGTATGAATCATTGATGTGAATTACTTGAATAAAAGTGAGCAGAAGTTTGTGAAACAAAGAGAACAGCCCAAAGAGGAACTTTTTGTACAAGTACAGCCCACTAATGTGGATTCATAATCACAATGAAAAACAAAACACGCATATGAAGCACAAAAACATGAAACAAAGAAGTGAAACAGAAAGACGTGTAACCAAAAAAAAAAAACCACATGAAACATGTGTAGCAAAAACATGAAACACAAGTAGTAGTCAAAGAAATGAAAGGGAGAGCTTGCCAAAGGCAAGGAATATTAAGCAAAATGAACTGGGAGAATGTGCCAAAAGAAGCAGCCAAAGATGAAATAGATAAGAAGATTACAAACTGGAAGCAGTAAGCAGCGAAACACAATAGATAGAAGTATACACCATAGGGACAGTAAACAGACAATAACGACAAATCTACAGACCAAAACATGACAGCATGGCTGAGCTTGACAGAAATTAGCAGACCAGAATCTTCAGGATAAAAACAGAACATTGTTGCCTCAAAGCACATCTCCACAGAATGGGTCTGACTGACTCAACATGTACAACTTTGGAGCACAAAGTAAACCCCAGAGCATGTCCTACAGGACTGTCCAGAGCAACCCTTGGAAACACTCTGGGGGAAACGGTGAAGACTTCAAGCGCACCATCCTGTTCCCAAGCCAGAAAACATGCAAAGCAAACACTGAGTGCTGAAGAAATCACAAAGAACACACAAAAAAGTCGCACTAACAAGTGAAATAATAAACAAACACCAATACACAGAAATACCCAATTAAAAAGGCAAGATTCACACAAGTGTTGAAGAATAAAGTAACCAGACAGCACATAAGAAGAACCCTTATGTGGCATTAATGACCAGTAACCAGATAGCAAATAAGAACCCATGATGTGGCATCACTGACCATAACCAGATAGCACATAAGAACAACACATTATGTGGCATCACAGAGCAGTAATCAGATAGCAAATAAGATGAAACCATTATGTGGCATCTCTGACCAACGACACACATCAAGGGAAGCAGTAAACAAGGACACAGAAACAACAGTGAACGCTGGAAAACTGCAATCCGGAATCTTCTCTTATACGCAAGGATTACTTGCAGTGAAAATAAACAATGACAAACATTGGCAAAAAAAACAACAACTTCCAAGGCAAACTACGTTACAATCCAATAAAAGTATTAAAGCCTCACTTGCTTTATAACAGAATCTGAATTATCTGAGTGCCACAGTTATCTTCCTCTTTTGACTACTCACATGTTCATGACCCCGACTTGGGATGCCAGGTCCACTTAGCCTAAAATGGTTCATGAGAAATATTTTTTGAAGTAAAAGCAACAGAAGCACCCCTAGAGCGCTGATTGGTCTATACCAGTGGTTCTCAACCTTTTTTGGCCCATGCACCCCTTCACCATATGTTCAGAATGTCACCCCCCCCCCCCACACACACACACACTATACATAAAAATGGAAGCTAAATTTAATAACACATACTAGAACAAGTCTAGACGCCTACATAAAACATGATTTGCAGGTCTACGTACGTTATAATACAAATTTCAGAAGGGCAAGAAGTACATAACCGTAAAGTAAAGGGAAAAACAATATCAAGTAATTGGTTCTTGTATTAACACGATCTTTAAATAATCTTGATCCCCTCTGCCTCCCCTGGAAACCCTAAAACTCCCCACCGGTTGAGAACCACTGGTCTATACAAATATGGGGGAGCACCATATGCATTATATTACTGTGTCTGAATTAATAGGCAAGTTTATGTTCAGTAGGTTGCATGTCTAGCGTACTTCTTCTTCTTCTGCGTTCATCTGGAGTTTTTTTTGGACGTGATTGCGTTGCGCCAGTTTACAGCAGAGTTGTGCTCTTGCACCGTTAGGCCGACACATCCGACTTCTGTGGGCATTTGTTGACCGGGTTAACCTTCCCGGATCGTCTGGAGTACAATGATGATAATGTGAACTCAAGTGAAGTGAAGTGAAACTGAAAAGATAGTTCCAGAAAAACTGCACCAATCCATGGCAAGTTTTTCCAACTATTTAGTTCACCTGAGCGTGTTTACAACAATACTCATCATCTCCAGCATCACAGTATTTGACAAATAATGTTCATTTTCTCAACTGTCATGAAAAGACTCAACAACAGACCTTTTGATGCCGGCATGTGATGGATGTGAGGGTTTCCAAAGCCACACTTTGACCACGTTTTGATGAGAAGACACAAGCCAGTTGGAAGGACTGACCTAGGGGTGATGTGGCTTGCAGAATTGTTGACCTCAAACATGGTTTTATTAAAAACTGCATGCTGGGTGCATACAGTAGGTGAGATACTGCAAGCTCAGGTAAAACATCACAAGTATCATAGGAGAAATCTCAGCAGCCATTCACCTGTCTGCTGCAATATTTACTTATGTCCCCTGTTCTGTTGTTTACATAGTCGTGAGACACAGATATAACACCACAGCATGTTTCTGTTAGAAACACCATCTGGCTGTGTGCTGCATGTTTAGAGACACCATCTGGCTGTGTGTGTGTTGCATGTTTAGAAATACCTTCTGGCGGAATGTCTGTGTGCTTCATGTTTAGAAACACCATCTGGATCTGTGTGTAGGCGTGTGCTGCATATTTAGAAACACCACCTGACTGCATGTGTTTGTGTGCTGCATGTTTAGAAACACCACATGACTGTGTGTGCTGCATGTTTAGAAACACAATTTGCCTGAAAGCACGTGTGTGCTGCATGTTCACAAAGACCACATGGCTGTGTGTGTGTGTGTGTTGCATGTTTAGAGACACCACCTGGCTGTATGTATGTGTGTGTGTGTGTGTTGCATGTTTAGAGACACCACCTGGCTGTATGTATGTGTGTGTGTGTGTGTGTGTGTGTTGCATGTTTAGAGACACCACCTGGCTGTATGTATGTGTGTGTGTGTGTGTGTTGCATGTTTAGAGACACCACCTGGCTGTATGTATGTGTGTGTGTGTGTTGCATGTTTAGAGACACCACCTGGCTGTATGTATGTGTGTGTGCATGCTACACGTGTATTTCCCTAGATAGATTTAAGAATAAAGATGCCATAATAACAGGAACATCTTCAACTACATGGCCTAACTGGGTATACTCTACGGCTCAATGCTAAACAGACCTGATCCTGTGTCCTCTGATGACAGAATTGCTGTTTCCTTTAACACAGAGGACCAGCATCAAATATTGACATCACTTGCATCCTCTCTCCATGTTTTTGCACCACACTTTAATTTATGTGTGAAGACTTCATTGCCAAGGAGGTTACAGCGGAAATTCCATGGCTTTAGACCGGGACATTCTGGGCATACAGGTCATCCTAAGCCTGGATTTTTTATGGATTCCCTGGGGATTACGCCATGGTTCTAAACACATAGCCATCTACTGTATCTTCTCTGCACTATAGGATCACTCACGTAACAGAAATCATGCCAAACAACTCACAAGAGGAAATATATGATTCACATAAATCCAGACTAACAAAACTTTCCACAAAGTTGCAGTGCAAACAACATGACACAAGAAAGTAATGAAACTGAATGAATACTTTAAAATCACTGACTTAACAGCTAGTAACCACCCGTTTAACTTTCATAACAATGAAAGCATACAAAATTAAGACCAATGTCAGATTAATAAATAAATATTTATGGTGTTTCAATACAGAATATAAATAAATTAACAAATAACAAGTCTTTTAAACATGATCATTGAATGGCCAACAAATTATAACAATTGTTGCAACAAAAATGTGAAGACCTTTTTACTATGGTTTTCTAACAATACAGAAGATTCAGAACAATGCATTTCCTTTGTGAATTTAAACAGAAAAGGCATAAACAATAGGACAACAGGTTGTACGGTATGGTGCCTGGCATATTTCACTCCATCTTGCCAGGTGCACACTGCAGAAATATATGATTCATCTATTTGCTTCAAATGGTATACATCTGAAGTATGCACCTGGCGAGATGCAGTAAAGTATGCCTGGCAACACAATGTGCAACATATGCTACTGTCTTCTATGTTTCAATGCAGAGGAAATGAGAACTCTAATTGTGACTTTCTTTCTTTCATTCTGAACAATTTTTTCCACTAGAAACCTTTCCCCAACAGTATCAGTTTCTTAAAAGCCAAATGTTTAGCAACAGACAATGCACAACAGCATCAATCCTTTCCATCTAGCATCAACAATCAAACAAGGAAATGAAGAACAAGGCAAACCTGACAGGGTTAATAAATACTGCACACAAGTTCTGTAAACATGTGAAGACTGGTGGGAGCATGGCATTGTGGAAGGGGGGTCACTGCTTGTGAACTATGACCCCTGGTCTGTAATAAGATGACTCAAGTGGGCGGTGAAGCAGACGTGCAGCTATGGGATATTTCTCCGAGAAGTTACTGCTGCTGGTGTTGATGATGATGCTTGGGTTGAGCGTCATAGGCAGCGTTGTATGCAGATGACTAGCCTCAACTGTTTGTTGATGATGGTGACGGAGCGGAGAATCCTGACCAGAGCTTCGTGACCTGACCTCACGCTGGTCAGTGATACTGCTGATCTCTCTTTCGCTGTCCTCACGCTTCAACGGGCAGTTATACTGCTCATATAGTATATGTTTCTCTTCGCCAACCTTCTGCTCGTCCACCTTCTGCTCGTCCAGCAGGATTCGATCTCCTTCAATCTGTCTAATAGCCTCAACCAGATTTTCAAGGTTTTGTGTGCAGTGTTTAGGGCGGTACAAACTGGGCGTCGTCACTGCCATCTGCTGTTGCTCTTGTTGGCGTCGCAACTCTTCCTCCTCCTGATCCAGCTGGGCTTGTTGTCTGTGCCGGCGTCTAGGATGGTCACGGTGACAGAAGCTATGAAGATGACGTGTGCTCTGCTTGTCTGATGGCGGTGAGACAATGGTAGGTGCAGCTGTCGTCACTGCAACTGCAGCCTGGTCGGCAGGAGGCAGAACAGGCTCCGCACTTGGAGTACTCATTTCCTGTTTAGTAATGATCTCCAGTTTAACTGCTGTTTGTTGGTGATCTGCATTAAGGACGCAGTAACCTTCAGACTCGTGCACAGATCTTTGGATGGTCGCATCCAAAGGATATGATGCCTCTAGTATCATCTTCCGTTCAGGTGTTGGGGATGGATGCCGAAGCTGGAAGCTCTCGCCTAGAGATGATGGGACAACCGCCTGATGAGTTCCAGATAAATCTACAATATTTCTGTTATACAACGCATTAATTTGTAGTTGACGATGTTGCTCATCAACCCTGACTGCATGTAAGTCCTGAAAGAAAAAAAAGAGACACAAATTACATTTACAATCATGTTTGCCCGTAGTGTATTTGAACAATGAAATCACAAAATAATGTTTTCCTATAGTGTATCTGAACAATGAAATCACAAAACAATGTTTTCCTATAGTGTATTTGTATAATGAAGACACAAAACAATGTTATCCTATAGTGTATTTGTATAATGAAGACACAAAACAATGTTTTCCTATAGTGTATTTGTATAATGAAGACACAAAACAATGTTATCCTATAGTGTATTTGTATAATGAAGACACAAAACAATGTTTTCCTATAGTGTATTTGTATAATGAAGACACAAAACAATGTTATCCTATAGTGTATTTGTATAATGAAGACACAAAACAATGTTTTCCTATAGTGTATTTGTATAATGAAGACACAAAACAATGTTTTCCTATAGTGTATTTGTATAATGAAGACACAAAACAATGTTATCCTATAGTGTATTTGTATAATGAAGACACAAAACAATGTTTTCCTATAGTGTATTTGTATAATGAAGACACAAAACAATGTTTTCCTATAGTGTATTTGAATAACGAACACACAAAACAATGCTTTCCCATAGTGTATTTGAATAATGAAGACACAAAACATTGTTTTCACATAGTGTATTTAAATAATGAGGATACAAAACATTGTTTTCCCCTAGTGTATTTGAAAAACAGACTTAAAACAATTAAATGCCTTATATATTTTGCTGCATCTTGTCAGGTGCATGCTGCAAAAGTTGTGATGCATATTTCAGCTTAAAGGATTCATTTGTTAGCTTTTGTTATAAAACTTCTGCAGTTTGCAGATATGCAGCAAAAAATGCCAGACAATAAATTGTGAAACCTATTACTTGTGTCTTCATCACACAAAACAAAGTTACTATCAATTTAAACACACACAAAACACTGAACTATGCCATTCAGCCCAACACTACTACCAAAATACAGTGCACTCCTCTTTAAACAATAAATAACAAACATTTCACAACCTCAAGCACAAACTGAATATTATACACAATCATGAACTCTTAATGACTGGTGAGCTGTATGTGGGAGCGGTAATCGGAAGCCAAGCAAAGCAGTGAAACAAGTGTAAGTAAAGTAATGAAACAAATGTTTAAAAAAAGCAGTGAAACACCTGTAACTAAATGAAGCTACATCAAAGATGGAAACAAATTGCATTAACCCATCTGCAAATGACTACACCATCTTCATAAAGCACCACCAACTTAAAATATTGACTACTCTATAGTCTTGGTCAAGAACTGGACAGGAAGGACAATTCAACTTACTATAAATGCATTAGAGTGAGGTCCCTTCACCTGATAGAGCTCATTCTCCAGCATACTGACTCGCTCTTCCAGGGCAGCACATCGCTGCCTTTCCAGCTCCAGCTGGTGGCGCAGGGTCACATTCTCCTGCTGCACGTCTGGACCCTCATCCGAAGCATCAGACAAGGAACCCACACCCTCATCTGATGATTCTAAAAACAAAAGAAAGTGCACCACATTCATAAAGTTCCAAGGGTAAGCCAATAACAGGACACTGACTTCACTCTGTACTAAGTAACTCTGTTTTGTTTAGTGTTTGTCCTTTGCGGGACATTGCGATCAACCCCAAATCCATATTGACTATCTAGGCAATTTTATGGTCAGTAGCTTGCCATTGCTTTCTGAACGGGATATCAACGTTGAAGTCCATCTGACCAGTGCCAGTGCACCAGAGATTTAATTGCAGCGCATTAAACCCCACGGCCATGTAGACCTCTTAGTAATACTACAGATTTATAAAAATATGATTCTGGCAACATATGTCCTAAGTGCCTTTCCCAGTTACTACCTTAAATGCTAGTTTCTTATTTGCTTTCATTCAGTAGCTGGTGTAGTGCAGTCACTATCATGCTTACCTGCCAGATTGCTGGTCTGTGTTCAATTTCCCATCCAGACAGACGGTTTCATTTAATTGTGTTCTGAACTGCCAAGTCAACGCAGTCTAATAAAGGTGACCAGGAAGTGTCACAGGAAGGAGAGTTGACCAGTGTGGTACTGACCACATCAACTATCGAGTACTGATTGTTCTAGAAAAATGCAGGGCTAGCACCATATACCCAACACATCTTAAAGCTTTAAAGAGTCTGTATGTTTACTTGTATGTGGCTCTAGTTTTACCTTTAACAATAACCACTGCCTGAGACTGAAAGATAAATCATTGGACACAGCAGAAAGTCTGCATAAATAGAAGAGAGTAAGTATTTCTAGATGTATAAATAGTTTGACGAACTATTTCCAAGAGAGAAGACGATGGAGGAGGAGGATTAGGAGAAGAAAGAAAAGGAAGAGAAAGTAAAAGAAGAAGAAGAAGAAGAAAAAGAAGAAGAACAAGATCCAATATGCAGCTTTGTATTACATATATTTAATAGAAATGAAGAAGAAGAAGAAGAAGAAGAAGAAGAAGAAGAAGAAGAAGAAGAAGATGATGATCAAATATTCAGTGTTGTATTAAATGTGTTTAATGGAACTGACGATTCTCCAACACCCAAAAGTAGTCCACAACAGGCTAGGAAACAGGTAGCTAGCTAATATCATAATCACTAACCGACATTAGTTACCTGTATCACGTTTTTTCCGCTTAGATGGGGGAGGTGAATTGGACACGTAAGCATCAGTGATCATCCGATCCTGGCCCAGCTGCGACAGCATCCTCTTGGTGTGCTCCAGCTGTATCTGCAGCTTCGTTTTATCCTTCTCCATTGAGCTGATGTACTCAGTGGCATGCTGAAGAATGGCAGCCTGTGGGAACAAGAAGACAAGACAACAATGAATTTCCTTCAGCTGAGCTCAAAGGCCTAGCAAATCATGTCTGAAGATAGTTCACACTCTTTGGGCATGTCATGAGAAGGAGGAAAGCTGGAATACATCTGGTCAAAGGGAATTTGTCGCTATCAATAATGCTTGAACTACCAAAGACAAAAGGTGTGCGTGGGAAGAGAGAAGAAAGAGAAAGAGAATGAATAATGCCAAACTGATAATGCAGCCATATCTAGTTATGCATCTCAGAGGTCAGCTATTTTACAAATAGAATCCTGTATGACACTGCTCAATATCCTTTAACAAAAATTTTGATGTTTTTAGATACAAGATAATCGCTATACCTCTTTGCATTTCTTCTCCCCCAGAATATATAATCTGAAAATCCGCCCTTGTCTTAATCCCTGCCCCCTTTCATCCCGTCTCACACATTCCTAATATATTAATATTTTCTCTTCCCATTTCTTATTCGATGTTACAAAATTTTGATAGGGCAGTGGAAATTGGGCCTACTCATGCGATATCAAACTGCTATTGAGTTTTTACTATCGGCAAGTGACAAAATGGATCTTCTGTTTTTTTTTTTTTTAATTTTCTGGCTAGGTACCCAATCGCAATACTCAACAGATCAGGGGATGAGTAATATCATTTGAAAACAATGGTGTTTTGTAATATATTCAGGCAGTGCCCTGATTCGAATCCGGGAACTTCCCTGCCTGACCATCTAGCCTCATCCACCTAAAAGAATGTATAGTTGCATATCGTCCTTTACAAGATGCCGCAGTAAACCCAACATTTTTTGTCTATTTCAGGTTTATTAATAAGTTTACGTTCAGTAGTTTGCCATTGCTTTCTGAACGGCTAGAACTCATACCATTGTGTGAAAACTAGCTCAAAGCGGTCTGCTTCCTAATGCCTACAGCTGTGTTTCCAACGCGTTGTGCGGGATGAACGAATTGCGTTCGTAACACCTTTGCCATAGAGCAGGATAAGAAAGAATGTAAATATGCATCTTGTTAGCGACACATTCATGCAGTAGAGATGGGTGCGAGAACTAGAAACAGGTCCACGGCTATTCTGAAGCCATATATATGTACGCTACGGAGTTAAAGAAAACCGGGCGGGTGCTTTAGAAGCGTAGGGGGGCAAGCTTTGTGTGTTGAGAGAGAGGGAGGAGATGAGTAGTAGTCTTGATCTAAACAAATACCAGGCACAGAAATGATAAGACGATAACTAACCGGGTATTTTCAGTGTCATTCTAGCGTGGAAGATTAGCGGTAAGATATGGCTTGGAAATCTAACACCACACGCAGAAGAGCGCCAGCCATTCCCTTTAGTCTAGTTACAGCGAAATGTACACTGAACGCAACGACCTCTGGAAGCAATGAAAGAAGGTAAGCGTTCCTTTCAAAAGGATGAAATATACATTCGTGGTGGGGCGGAGGAGGGGAAAAGGGGTGAGAGGGTGAATAACAAGACCTTTAAGAGCTTTCGGTAGCTGTTGATTGAATGGTTGGTTGATAGTGTGGAATCTAGAAGACTAAGGGCTTAGCTCATTGGTTTTCAGGACTTCTTGGGACCCGAAACGGCTCGCGTCTATCCAAGAGGTCAGTGCACAGCAGTGGTTCTCAACCAGTGGGTAATTCCCCCCCCCCCCCCCCCCCCCGAATTAAGATTATTTCAAGATCACGTTAATACAAGAACCAATTACTTGATAGTGTATTTCCCCTCCATACTTTACGGTTCTGTATTTCTCGCACTTCTGAAATTTGTTTTATAACGTAAGTAGACCCGACCCGCAAATCACTTTTTATGTGGACGTCTAGATTTGTTCTAGTATGCGTTATTAAATTTAGCTTCCATTTTTACGTATACGTAGGGGTGGGGTGGGGAATTATAGGGAAGAAAAACCATGGGGTGGGGGGAATGGCGTTCTGAAAATATGGTTAAGGGGTGCACGGGTAAAAAAAAAAGGTTGAGAACTACTGGTCTAAGACTTGGCTCATTGGCTTTCAGGACTTCTTGGGACCCGAAACGGCTCGCGTCTATCCAAAAGGTTAGTGCAGAGGCTTATTTCGATACGGTACAAGAGTTCGTCTCCTCGGTTAGTGCCTTTCAGAGCGCACCTTCCCCTTCTAATTATTAAGAAGTCAATAATGAGGGTTGTAAGACCGGTACTGAAACTCCACATCTGCGGAGAGGTGTGAGATGGCAAACTATGGATCGCCCACGCTTATCGGCACGGCACATATCCACTCTCATATTTTCACCCATTTTGTTTCAGTTTTCATGTTTCTTTTGTAGTTTTTTGTTGGCGGATATTGTCTGCATATCTGATGATGGTTGGTGGTTGAAATAAATTATATGTACTTGATTGTACTGGGCGCCTAGGCTAGACGCTAGCCTGCCGGTCAGGTTGGCTTGAGTTCGAATCTGCATAAAGGCAAGTTTTTAAAAGTGAACTAGGCTCAGTCTAATATTAATAACAGGAAATTGCCGGGGAAGTAAAGAGAGCAGGCGTGATACTGAGCACACTGACCATTGAGTGCAGGCTGGTCTATAAGCAAATGACTGCAACCATATTTCAAACGCGTCTTAAGACTTATACAAGGGTTCTTCCTGTACTTACTTAACTGATTAAATGTCACGGGATAATTAATGGTCTTAGGCGACTTCCTGTATCTGCCATGGGCTTCTATACAGTAGTTGTCCTTATAATAACATATAATACAGGGTGTATTTTTCATCACTGTGGTTTTTTTTGAAAATATTGCCGGTCCAAGTTTTGTATTTACCTTTTATGTTGCGTGAACTCCACAGAGGGTAAATACAAAACTTGGAAAGGCAATAGTTTCAAACACCCCGCAGTCATTAAAAGTGCATGTCTGCTACCTAATTAACAACTTTTAAGCCATAACAGTGACACACCCCTAATTCCTATTTTCACCCATTTTTTTTTTTTCATTTTTGTTTGGTCCAAATCTGCTTTTTGATTAGCATGGAATATTTAAATTTTACTGAGGTCACTGATGGCCCGGGTACAGCGTACTTCCGATCAAAACTGGCGAATAAGCTAATCCGGGAACCTGACGACAGAGGATAAAAATAGCATCACTGGGACGTCACAAACCCCATGACCGAACAATCTAAATATGGCGCGTGGTTATCCGTGACCCTTCTAGAATAGGACCTCGAGAAGATCGTTTATCAATTTCTGATTCATAATATCATACGACACTCAGCCTTATCACACACACGGTATACAACTGGGTCACATACGAATGGGTACAGATGTGGGCCGATATGTGTATGAAGTTATACAAATAGTCACGCATACTCTCCACGAATAAGGGTGTTTAGGGCGTCTGTGTCCATCGTGGACAGGGCCTTATGTTCGTACTGGAATTCGATCAGCGTTGGTTGTGCTCAATCTTTAAATCTCAAATCCCGAAACAACCAAATAAATCATTTTGTTATTGAGAATAATGCACGATTTAGATAGTAGGCGTATTCGTTCTTTCATTCAGCAGTAAACTAATCTGTTTAAAATCCGCAGTAGTAGTAGTAGCAGAATTAGAAGCAAGCGAAGTAGTAGTAGTGGCAGCATCGGTAGCAGTAGTATTCGTAGAAGAAGAAGAAGAAGAAGAAGAAGAAGAAGAAGAAGAAGAAGAAGAAGAAGAAGAAGAAATAATAATAAGACAGATGAGGATGAAAAGAGGAGGAAAAAGAAGAAGAGATGGAAGAGAAAAAAAGGAACAAAAAGAATAAGAACAAACAAGATTTAAAGGAGGAGGAAAAGATTAAAGAAGAAGACGAGGAGGAGGAAGAAGAAGAGAACAGAAACAGACGCAGAAGGATGAGGAGGAAAAGAAGAAGTAGACGAGGAGGGGGAAGAGAAAGAAGAAGAGCGAAGACGATTGGTTGCGACTGCAAAGAAGTATACACAGAACCCAGGAACATATGGACAAGCCTGGTGTGTGTTCACAATTATGTTCTTTTTACCCGAGAGTCTGCTGGATGCTTATCTGTCTGTAAGGGCACTGACATTTATCGGTTACTTGTGGCTTTCTGAACAACACTACAACCGAGATAAGAAACCGCCCCGGCACGACTGCGCTGCCGATCGTGAAAGAGTCCTCGGGAGCTCTCAAAACGCAGCAAACGTCGTGTTCGTTAGAAGTCGGGTAACATATAAGGATCCTTCTCTTGCATATATAGGGGGTATTTTTAATGACTGTGCAGTGTTTGAAAATATTGCCTGTCCAAGTTTTGTATTCACCCTCTGTAAAGTTCATGCAACATAATAGGTACATACAAAACTTGGACCGGCAATATTTCCAAACACTGCACAGTCATTAAAAATACACCCTAACTTGCCATGGTCAATTAAGGCAACATGGCAGTATATAGAACACTTAGGATCCCCCGTGGTAATGTGGTTAGCGTGCTAGCCTGTAAGAAAGTGTTTCGGGTTCAAGTCCACACGAATCCCATGAAAGAGACAGGATTATTTTGTTTTCCGACCAGTACGACCCTTTAGTAGACCCAGCCTCATAAAAAAATTGGCACAAGATAATTTTATGGGAATTGACTGGGACGACAAGGCTTACCAGAGGGAAGCAGAGGAAGAGGCCGACCACGTAAACGATGGACGCAGGGAATAGCAGAGTCCACGGGAATATCGATACATGAAGGCAATAAGCGGGTATTCTCCCGCTGTTTATACTTCACCTCGTCACCGCAAGGTACAAGAGTGAGATGAGAGATGAGATGAAACAAGGCTTACGGGGAAGGGAATCGGCCACCTTACCTCATATGTGGTAGTCTAGAACACGCCAAACCCCAACGGCCGTATTCGCCACAGGACTATATTTATATCGTTTGCTTTAAAGACACTGAAGATCTCACTAAAAGCTTTTGGAATTCATCATGACACTGCTACCACAGACCGAAATTTGTGGCGTACATCATTATATAAGGGTGCAGTCACTTGTGAAGCAAATAGCACTGCAAAAGCTGTGAAGAAAAGGCCGGACAGAAAAACTACTGCAGGAGATCCTCCTCCTGGAACGTCAAGCATTAATTGCCCACAATTGTCAAAGAACATTTCGAGCAAAAAAAAAAAAAAAAAGACCTTATCAGCCATCTTAGAACTCACGGCTCCATACTTTCAACCCCACTGGATGAAATAATGGTCATCATCATTCTTGATGGACAAACAACACTTTTATATTGTAACTTAATGTAACAAACTTATTCAGCAAGAGACCGACATGTGAATGGAAAGAATGCATTACGTACAAACACAACATAAGGAGCAAGCAAACCCGCAGCCATTCAGCAATGTGTACCAGATGCTGACTTAACTGCCATGCTACATGAATCCCCTCTTAACAGTTATTTTAAACCTGTCTATCACAAGTAGTTTTTACTTTGTGACCCATTTACGACCCAATCATCTGCCGTTGTCTCTTTCTTCACTTCTCTTCTGTATCTCCCATAAACACACACGAGTCTTCAATCGACTCACGCCAAGGCAACAGAAAAGGAAATAAAAAGTCGCTTAAAAGTCGACAGGGTCAACTTCATTGCACCGAGTTTTTATCCCATATGGCTCAGTCTCTTTCCGCAGCGAACTGCCGAAAGCGTTGCACAAAGCAAGAACTCTGTAGCTCCAGCGACGACCCCCGGGAGTCTCCGAAAAAAAATGCACTCGTGAACCGAAGGACGCGGCCCGGAATCGAACCCACAACCTTCGAAGCCCGAGTCAGACTGCTTGACAACTTCGCCATGGAGTCTCCCAGCAGAAAAGAAAATGAAACCAATAAACATACCCACAACTCGGTTTAGGCGAATAGGATTTGGGGTAAGTGAATGCAGTTTCACAATTCCTCCGGTTGAGGGTTTGAAAACAGCTGCAGCGGACTTGGGAGCAGATCGCATTTCGTTGATTTCGATGGGATGAAAGTCGGCTGTTCAGGCAGCAATGGCAAGGTACTGAATGTAAAAATTGCGTAGTACACCTCAAACAGCCAATAAATACTCGGGTTGACTGCTGCGTCCTGTAAATTGGCATGCAACTGACTTCTCAACCACGCGCTACTTGGTACAGTACGGGGTTAAGGCCTGTTGCCGCAATGCCCTCTCACTATTGGAAAGGATTTGTCAACCAATTCCATTCAATTAGTCCGCAACTTTCTTGCCTGAATTGAGCGGAAGCAATTCTCCTACCGTCAAATGCCAAAACTATTGTGGAGTAATTTCAGCCAAATGATCGCGGAAAGAAAAATCCATTAAAAATTACAGGCAAACCCTAGCAACACGCGATTTCTGGAAATTACCACAAGTGAGGTCTTTTTTCAAAGCCGCGCAATTTGACAAGAAAGCCGGCAGCAGCGAATCGTACCATGCCAGCGATGACGCGCCATTGGCTAGCAGATAATTGTCTGCATCGATTTTTACTCCAAGTGACGACATGATGGGGCCCAGGGTCGGCGCAGCAAGTTTAGAGTGGTGAGGAGAAAGCAGGTCTCCATAATTCGTCGTTGCGTCAGTGAATGTTGCGTGTACATCTAAGATTGGCTGATGTGTTGGGCCTTAAGTTAGCTGCACGTGCTTTACAAGGCGACGCAATCAATGCCAGCATTTTCTGACTGATTTACTAAGCACTTTCTGCTTTCAGTAGTTTACCATTGCTCTTTGAATGACCGATGCCCATTCCATAGTGATCAACGCGAGACGGCCTGCTTACAAATAGTTTACGGCTCATTTCGAACCTTCGACTGGGTATGTTGGGGAATTGTGAAACGTGCTCACTACCCCTAAGCCACTGTGTCAATACTCAAGATGACTACCACATTATGGACAGACCAGAACAGGTCATTCTTCTGCGCCTCAGAACAGGACACAATAGATTACGCAACCACATGTATACAAAATTCAAGATTGGTGACTCAGCCATGTGTACATGTGGTTTGGCGTCGCAGACAGCAGAGCACATACTCCAGGATTGCCCAAACTACAACATATCCAGGCGAACCTTCTGGCCTAGAGAGACAACAGTGGAGGATAAACTCTATGGACCGCTGAATGAACTAAAAAAGACTGTTGGATTCATACAAGAGACAATATTGCAGTTGTAGACATGTTTCAAGCGAACGAAAGAAGAAGAAGAAGAAGAAGAAGAAGAAGAAGAAGAAGAAGAAGAAGAAGAAGAAGAAGAAGAAGAAGAATAATAATACTGCACCATATAAGAAGATAAACGCTAGAACTTTCTGTGACGAATAATTTGTGGAAAGAGAAAAAGGGCAACAAGAGAAAATTCTTGACAATCTTGTGTCATGACACAGAAGAGTGTCAGCATACGAACTGATACGTGCTTTTAAAAATCGCAAGATGTTGAGGATGGTCACCCAAGCCAGTCGGCAAGATACTTGATAATGATTGGAACATCGATGTCTGACTACATAACACAAAGTCACCTGCCTCGCAATCCGAGGTCCGTAGCATTATTTTTGACTCCCATTTTTTTTTCTCGGAAACTGAGAATCATAGCTGGAGCTACAGGGATCTGGGTACAAAATAAAGGTTGTGGAGAAACACGATCGCCTTTGTCAGCTGGCAAACTAATCAAAGAAACAACATCAGCTAACGAGCCAAGAACCATGTTCGGAATTCAATGCGTTTTTATGACGAATTCCACACGTTTCTATGACGAATTTCGCCACTTTAATGCACTCGAAAAGATGACTCACCCAAGCACAGACAAGGAAATTATTACCCACGACATGCACTAACATCCTTACTGTTACATCATGCCACATGCTAGATAAGTAATTCACAACAGCCCACTACACTAGTCTCCCTGCACAACCACAGTGAATTCACCCCGGCAAACTAAATTAAGCACATCAAAGTTTAATAATTGCCAATGTTGCTCAACGGTTTTTTGTGAATGAATTTGTTCTCACGACTCCACCATTGATAAATATTTTAGTAGACAATGCGCCTTACAATCAATACGAAGGTAATACAGAAATTACGAACGTTCGGGTTGTTATACGTTGTACCTACACAGCAGTACAGAATCGAGTCAAGGACTATTTACACGCTTTGACGCTATATGTTATATGAATAAAATTTGGTGGAACTGCGGTAAAGCTGTGGAAATGTAAACAATATAAAATAACACAAAGTAATGCAGCTTTACATAACAGAATTACGAAACATACAGGACGTTGCGGCGACTAGCCTTCATCAGCAAACAAATACATACACAAAAGACAACATATAGTCAAGGAGAAGACCCTCCAGAGACTATAAGGCATAAGGACAGGATGAGAAGAGCCTGGGACCCCGAGATAAGTAACAATATTTTTTTTTCTCATATTTTCATTTTCTCTTTATTGCTTTCATTTTTTCATCTTTTTATTCTTATCATCCCGTCTTTATATGTTGTGTTTAGTGTATGCATTTGTATCCTGATGAAAGCAAGTCGCCGCAACGTCCTGTATGTTTTGTAATTATGTTATGTAAAGCTGCATTACTTTGTGTTATTTTATACTGTTTACATATGGTATTATATACTTTCTCCGTAATCCCGTTTATCCACGTAGGGTAACGCAGCGCGCGAGAATTGGAAGCGGTTCTCGCCGCGTTGGTAACTTACGGAATAAGTGAGCCGGCCGCTCAGAAAGCAATGGCAAACTACCGAGCGTAATCTTGCCAAGAAATCAACGACAGCAGTAAAATTCTAGTGTTGACAGCGATGTCATGCACAGGATATGCGGGGGAAAATATGGTATATGGTGCTAGCCGCAAATATTAATAATTGAGCACTTAATGGGTGACGTAAACAATATCACACCTGTACTTCCATGATCATTAGCTCGCACCTGTTTAGGGCTCCGGTGTTGGTGTAATCGTTTGGGGGTTATGCTGACAATAGAATGAGTAGTCAGACGAGAATTCGATGTCACCAAGTTCTCAAATTTATGTCTTCTTATAACATGGCCAAAAAATCGTGACTACGTCTAATTTCTCTAATCACATCTACCACCCTAACTGCTATGGGACTACGTTTATCAGGACGCATCTGAGCTGGGATTACGTTTATAAGTAGGCATCCGTTGTGGGATTACGTTTCCACTAAATGAGTCACGTATACAACAGGCTGCCCTAAATGAGTCACGTATACAACAGGCTGCGGCTTAGCCATACCCTGGGCATCTCGCATGTAAATGAAAAAAGACAGTAAAGCGTTGCCCCCAAATAACCAACAACAACAAAATAAATAAAAAAGAATTGGATCGAGATCAACAGTGGTTCATCCCCACACACAGATCAAATGACTCTCTAGAGAGAGCGATTTCAGGGAAGACTGATCAGCATGAAGTGTGACTCGGAGTGGGCACTGCATTCACCTGACTGCGATGTCTTGTAAATAACTGATTTTTATCTATGGGGGTTATCTCAAGGATAATGTGTACCAGAACAACCCTGTAACGATGGGTGAACTGAAGGCAGTAATCACAGCAAGGTTCAGGGAAATCCCCACAGAAGAATGCGGTCGAGTAATTGACAATTTAGCGTAACGAATGCAAGTGTGCATCCACGCCATTTGGAGGATAACTTTTATGAAAAGCGACTGAGGTAACTGAAACTTTTGGAAATGATTGTACACAGATTGAAGTTTAAGTTCACAAAATTTCAAAACTATTGCTTGACCTTTGTGGGATTTAATAAACTTTTCATGCGACTTAGATGCAGGTTGCTTCGCGTTGATTTCGATGGTCTAAGCGTCGGCCTTTCAGAAAGCAATGACAAACTGTTGAACGTAATATATCCCAGACAATAAAATGTAGGGTTTACTGTAACGTCCTGCTAATTTATCGGTCATGGCAAAGAAATGCATGTAAGATTATGTTTATCAGCTTTCAGACAATTTTTAATCTAAGCTTCTAGCATTAAAACAAATTAACTTGTTTTAGGGTGGGGGGGGGGGAATAGTTACGTGCATATCATTTACAAGAAGTCGCAGTCAACCTCAGCATTTTTTTTTTTTTGCCTGTTTGTGATTTCTTGGCAAGCTCAGTAGTTTGCATTGCTTTCTGAACTACCGGCAACCATACCACTGTATGGAAACCAACGCAAGGCGGTCTATTGCCAAATCGCCCGTAGCTGTGTTTCGAACGCGGTATGCGGGATTACGAATTGCGTCCGAAACTCCTTCGCCACAGAACATGCGAACTTGTTTAAAGCATACACTAAACGAATGGCCACCCGGTGTACCTGGGGAAAAACCTTTTGCTGCAAAACAAGGCAGCAAGCACAACTATCTCAAATGAATCCGCCATTGCAGCTATCTCTTTCTGTAGATAGGAGCTACGTGACCAAACATTGGAATGCAAAAAATGTCTGTTTTTGAATTCACCGCGTATGGCGTCGCTTGCCCTCGTTTTTACCTACAGTAACAGCTTCTCTGTGGGACAATGTTTGGACAGGAGGGCAAACGACGCCCGGTGCTGGTGGTAAGGGGGGAAGACACACACACACCATAAATGCGAAGGACGCGACAAGAGAGATTGAATAGAAATCTCTCATAGTTGGCTTCACTTTTTATGGTGGCTTTAACATGTACCCCCCCCCCCCTCTCCCTCATTGTAGATTGGGAAATACCAGCTCGACCTACAAGAGTTGTCACCCCATACTATAGCGGCTACCACCTATGCCTGAGCGCCTCAAGGGTTCTTAAACTGGGGTCTCAATCAAGTCATTAATAGGCAAGAGAATCGACTTCATTGCACCGTGTTTTATCCCATAAGGCTCGGTGTTTTTCTGCAGGGAGACTTGCCGCAAACGCCGCACAGAGAACGAACTCCGTAGCTCCAGCGACGACACTCGGGAATTTCCCAGAAAACTGCACTCGTGAACCGTACGTTGTCCGGAATCAAACCCACAACTTTCGGAGCGTGGGGTAAACGTCGCAATGGAGACTCCGGGTCTCAATCAAGTTTAGTTCTCAAAATGACAGTTGGTTGCAATGGTTTCACTACACTTTTTTGTCTTCAACTGACTCCAAATCACTGCCACTTGCTTCGGTCTCAAACTGGGCACCAAAGAATTTGCCTCGTTAAACAGCTGGCGTTATCATGGAAAAATAACTATGGGTCCAAACATGATCTATTTACCATACTTAACGTATTCAGTGCCAAACAAAAATGTAAGTTTGGACCTAACAAAAATGGATAGCGAAAAATAATTAGAATAAGTCTGCTACAGAAGCAGACTCCAGGGTACAAGAGACAAAAACACAGCGACCTGACAACATTGTTATGCATTTAGCTTAGAAGCAACGGAGATGTGGTTTCTTGAGATGAAAGTTGCGAATATCTTGGACTGCCAGAGTAATTAACATTAGTCTGAAAGAGGCTATGAAAGTAGAAAATCACATACAACCATAAGAAAAAGACATGAAATCGGAAAAGCGGTACTGGAAAACATTGTGACAACTGGAAAGATCAGTAGGAGACGAGGCAGAGTGAAAGAAGTGATGCTGAATGGCCTGAGACTGTCGTATGGAGAAATATCATCAGCTACGTTGCTACAGAACACCAAGGACATATAGATCTGTGCAGAGACATCAACGCTTACGCCAGTTGGCAGGGTATATTACCAAACGTGTCTTGATTCGCTGCTGCCATGGATGCTTTGTCAAAACGCCCCTGTAAACGTGTTTTGTATTCAACAGCATGTTCTTTTGTTTACCAAAAGCATCTTAATTCGCTGCTGACAAAGGCTGTCGAAACGATCATTGTTTTGTGTATTCAACTTCGTTTATTCATAGCCTCTCGTGCTTTTCTTTTTTTTTTAAATTTCATTCACCAAGAAGATCATAAAGTAGACAGATACTACTACACTAAAACTACACACAAGAGGAAATAGATCAACCGGTTTGACTGGTTCCACTCAAGAACCATGTATAAACATGCCCTTTTTGCTAAATCTGTCCTATACTATTTGAGTTTAACTAAAAGCTGCTTGGGGTCGGAGTAACAACGCTGGTTAATGGCGGTTTTCTCCATATCAATCGTCAACCAGGGGAAATCACGTGACAGTCAAGCATTACGAACTGCGACAGACATTTCGAAATACGGCAGGTGGAATGCAAAAATGAAACCGAGCCATTCTCTTGTATGCGTCGTATGTTTACAACAGCTAAACATATTCACAACGAGGCTTGCGACATGCTGGGTCGCAATTCAACAAACACCGCGTAACAGGTTCAGCTGCACAAGTTTAAGGTCTGCCCTACTTTGGTTAGCCAATCTGGAAAGGGGGTGTGTTTGTCAAGACTTAAGAGCTGCAGCAAAGTAGGCCACAGAATGCTTACGTCTGGTGTGTAGAAATGAACCCTAATGAAAACACTTGGGAGTGATGTAACCACAGAAAATAGTTCCGGCTCAAAGCCAGAAGTGAATTTTCTTACAACTTATTTGTAAACCGATGTATTATTATAATTCAATTATAAAACGCCATACTACACAACACATTATACGCTGATAAGTTACTTTTCCATCAGCAAGTGCTTACCGACTGGCATTGGCGATCATGCTTCTCCATATCTTGCGATATCCAACACCAAGTATCAATGTGTGTGGTGACATCCTTCAGTGCCACGACACTGGACTGTCAATACCCCCCCCCCCCATTTTACGGTCTTCCTTTATCTCTCTTTCCACAAATCTTTCCAGCTGTCACAACATATTCTAGGCTATGACTTCCCATAAGGAAAAACAACAACGGCCTCATCCCGATGTTTGTGATTACGTTGTCTTTGACTCTAAGTCCCATTCAAAACGTTTAAATTACTCATTCTGACTTTCCAAGGAAATTTCGACATCCTTCTCTAAAACCACACACGGTTTTATTTTTTTCTTTCTTCCTGTTTACAAATTATCCAGGATTCATAGCCCTATTTTAAAACTTGTATACAAACATGCTAGATCTATTATTATAATAAGGATTTATTCTATCAAATGTTCTTCAAGTTACTCTTTACATGACTAAAACATTCTCAATTATATTTATCCGCGTTCAGTCCGGACATTTTTTTTTTACCCATTGTCCCAGATGATTAACAAACGCTGAGATATTGACAGCAGCAGACTTCACTAGGTCGCTCATCAACGCCATGAGGAAAAGACCACATATATGGGGGAATGTCAACGATAAAGGTGGAGTAGAGAAATCAGCTTTAACTGGAGAAAATGCTGGGTAAGAGAAACAGACGAAAGCAGAAACACGTATGTGGAAAGCTTATACAGCTGGACGACAAATAATAACACAGGCAACACCTACTTCATTAAAACTGTTAATGGTAGAGAGGGTTGTAGAGATGTGATTTCCACTCTCCACTGGATCATATGTGAAGAAGAAGAAGAAGAAGAAGAAGAAGAAGAAGAAGAAGAAGAAGAAGAAGAAGAAGAAGAAGAAGAAGAAGAAGAAGAAGACAGCTATAACTTTCCTTCTGACCCAAAGTTATTATTAATATAGCAACTGGTTGATACACAAACCGTTATGAATGGCCTCCCTCCTATTTAAAAAGGAGTGTAGGTTGTCGTCCCGTCGCAGAGATTACCCTTGGGTTATGAAGCGTTAAAGCCTAACATATTCTAGATATACCAGATTGGGTTACGAGTTCCCTTCCTCCCTGGAAAATTACCAGAAAATTGTCTAGAATCCATTTTTGAGACTGGGTGGACTCTGAGCCGTACTGGCCGACACACACAAAAATGTATTCTGCCTGTGCTGGGGATTGAACCCGAACCATTGTCTTGACAGACAAGTGCACTAAAATAAATATACGAATATATATAACGGTTTTAGTCTCAAAATGGTATCAGTTCTTCATTAGGGTGAGACCAATTGCCATTTTATGATGGAGATCGGCTATAATTTATCTATAGCTCTCCCTCTCGCCAAGATGGTGCAGTCTAATATACTCTCTCCAGTCAATCTCTTGATGCTCAGGTCCCAACGGAAAGAGGAATAATTTCATCTTAGAGGAGAGGTATCAGCTTCTGGAGATCAAGACTTCTCATGGTAAATAGGAAGTTCCTTTCACCTAAAGTGTCAACGGCTATGGCATGCTGTAAGGACATGTCAACGAATGACATCACGAACATCATACAGGAGGTCCTTCGCAGAACGTCGCCCTCATCACGACCCACCGAAAATAAGATGCTCGATCCTGTACCAGTTTCCCCCGTCTCATGCATCTTCACGCCCAAGGTACTTTCAATGTCTTATGTGTCTCTGCCTGCTGTTCGACCCCTGCCTCCTCCCCTAGATATCACGCCATCTACAACTGTTCTTTCCAAGCCACTGTAACGTGTACTATAGTCACAGTATTTCAGCTTCCAAGACATGATATTGCCCAAGGGGCGACCCTCCCCGACATCCAGATCCCGCAGCATCTTTGTCCCTCCCGATCCACGGAACTAACATAATTCTTTTGTGTAATATCACCGTCCAACAGTCTCGATTTTATCCCTCAGCGATAGTGAAATAAGAGCTATGTAAATTCTTATTAACAATAATGGAGGGGCATATGCCTGGGAAGAGAGGAAGAGGAAGGCCAAAGAAAAGATGGGTGCAGGATGCGGCGGATGATCTCCAGATGGGTGTATCGGACGCGGGACATCTTGCTTATGATCGAGAGGTTTTCCGGAAGGTTGCTATGGGAGCGAGGTTCTGCAAAGGACATGCTACTGAATGAATGAATGAAATTCTTATCTACTTCCCTATCTGTTTCGTTGTCTGTTAATTTACTTTCATACGCACCTGGATTCCATTATTTGCTGCTATTATTGTTATTTTGCTTTATGATAAGCCACTAGTTTGTGTATTCAGCACACCTTTTCGAAACTATTAACAATATATATTTGTTACTAATGGTGAAGTTGCGTGGTGGCGCCAGAAGGGGCGGTTCTCTGTATTAGTTTAGTTTAGTCGATGGATCAACATCACGGCACACAGGTGTAACCCATAAGTGCTCCGTTATCCCCCTAACTCAAACCTGAGTCTGGAGAAACTCAGCTCAGTGCACCGGCGAAGATCCTGAAATACTTTGGGTACATTTTTAACTCGAAATTTTGCCCGGGCAGCGCCGTTAGGCTACTATTTTTCGATTTCCAATGCCAAGGGATTTTTTACGTGCACAACAATAGACACTGGCGTCCGATCTCACTACCCAGAGACCAGGGGGAATTTTATTACTAGAAGTCTACGTGAAAAAAATCCCGGTCCTCAACGGGGCCTGAACCCGGAACCTCCAGCACTCGAGGCGGACACCATACCTCGAGACCACGCAGCCCCCTAGTATGAATCCCCAACATGGGAAGGTAACGCACAACCATCACACCAACGAACTATGACACAGATATCTGGAAATACCCAAACAATGGGAACTATTTTCTGGTACGCGCATGTATATGTTTAACAATATAAACATGTCCTGAAGGAGGAATCTGTTTAGGTCCGTGATGTGATAGAGCCATGACATTTTGTAGACCTGAATGCAAGGAGGGGTAGATAGCCAGTCTTTTCCTCTTTTAGTGGACGATGACCGCAAGCGTCGAACCCTGGCCCAGCCGCGATCATGGCATTATTATCACAGCTCCCTATCAACTACACTAACATGATTGTTGCGTATGTTTATATTAGCTAAAATAAGGAACTTTACAGCCTTTCCAACTGTCAGTAAGTATAATCATGAACCGGCTATGCCCAGCTAGGCCGCATGAAGGCAGAAAGTAAGCTGCCCTTCCACTGCTCTAATGGCCAGTACAGACAAATCGTAACCTAACATCGCTACTCAAAACCCTGAAGGACAAACTGGATTGACCGCAAAGGCCAATGAATTGTCACCTATTACGACGAAGACTTAGGGACCAGTGTTGTAAATGGTCCAAGAATAGCTCAGGCCACAATGAAAGCTGCTGATATGGCTTCCTCGAGAATTTTGTACTGTCCACAGTAGAATTCGACAGGAGACTAACTTAAAAATAACTATCAACACGGAGGTGGGTTCACATCCGGTACGCCAACCGTAACCCCGATCTAGTTTGAGGTCTCATGATGCCACTTCTGTTATTTTGATTCAAAACTTCACAGAACTATTTTTATTCATAAAAGGTTAAAAGTATAAAAATATAAGCGGGATGACAAAAATAATTTCTGATAACGGTCCAAATCTAGTAACGGAATTACACTGTTTGTAACCATGTCTATTCTGAAGGCACTTATTCTTTTACGGAATACCAGAGGTCAGTCCCAAATTAGTAACTCAGGTAGTTTATATCTCAACACAGGCATCACTATAACTATCTGTATGTCTGCGAAGGACAACCTATTTTCTTTGTCATTCAACAGCTTCACCATCTCTTATTTACACAAGTATTAGTACTATTACGTGCTTGTTGTTCAACTTTTTAAAATGGCATTAGAAGAACTAACTTCAGAACACGAAGCTTTACCCCATATAGCTCGGACTCTCTCCGAATAGCAATTCACCGCCTGCTGAAGCATCGCACAGAGCACCAACTCAGTTGCCGGGACAACGATTCCCACACTATTCCCTCTTCTTCTTCAACAGTCAACGAACAGTTCCCTTGTTAAAGGTACTAGTGACAGAACGTCCGCCTGCTTTTTCATCTACGCTTTGAGTGCCACACAGACTCTCTGCTCATAACTGACCCTTCCCAATTTCGCTGCGTCGAATAAACCTATCCATGTGTGTGTCCTGTTTTGGCGCATTTTACACTCGACCCAGACAGCCTTCGCCTCAACAGTCTTGAATAAAACAGCTTGCCCTCAAAGGAGCGAAAGCAGCCAGTGGACTAGCCTGTTTGTTAATCTACTCGCACACCCGCATGCCCTGATCTGCCTGGTAAGGAATGAATTAACGAAACACTTAAGACTTACCTTGCTTAACTTCTCCCCTTCCAACTGAGGTATCATCGCTTTAAGGTTAGAGAACCCGGCGTTGATACACTGCATTCGGCGACGTTCGTTGCTATTGGCAATCTCGCGTCTGATTCGCTTCTCATTCTCCTGCACAGCTTTGGGAGATGCAGGCTGAGATGTCCTGTAGAAGTGTTACAAACTAAATTACTATACAATGTCAAATGAAACTTTAGTAATTTACGAATATAAACTACACGCATTTAAGCTGCGTGATTATAAATGTCACGTTTAACGCCACCATCACGTACCCTGGCAACTGAATTATTCATTATCTCTTCACAGATCTCGGCTCTGGGTGAACTCTGTTAATGATACTACTCCATATCACCATTTCAGTCTACCCAGCAACATTTATTTTGGTCTGTCTCTGTCTACACCTGATATTTCCAGTCGTCACGATGTTTTCCAATGCCTCTTTTCTTGTTATATGTTGCTGTATCCGAACGCTGTTTATCTCTCTCTTTTTTTTTCGACAGTTGTATGTAATGTTCTAAACCCATTAGCCTCGCCCAGACAATCATTGTTAGTTACTCAGGTTGTCCAAGGTATTCCCAACTTTCGCCTTGGGAACTACTCCATTTCTTCCAACTACAGTGGGGGTTATAGCAGCACTAGATTCTATTAGAAAGCAGCAAGTCAAATGGTTTGGCCATGCAAGTAGGTTACCAGTCAACGGCATACCACAACAAGCAATGATGTACAGACCAGATGGAAACAGAGGAAGAGGCCGACCACGTAACCGTTGGACGGAGAGAATAGCAGAGAGTCCATGGGAATATCGATATATGAAGCCCATAATCGGGCACTCTCACGATGTTTATACTTCACCTCGACACCGCAGGTTACAAGAGGAACATGATGAGATGAGAGATGAGACTGACAGCAACGTCCTGTAAAAGGACATGCACCACGTTTCCATATTTCTCCATCCAGTGCTGAGCGGGCTGGAATTAGCTATACAAATAGGTGGGACCAGCATCATTAACACATTAGGCCTCATGGCGCGAAAATGAATCCTTTTCTATTGTACCGCTTTTGAACCAGGGGTACGTTATGGGACGTGTAATCATGTAGGAGACAAGTGAAAACCTACAGGGAACGCACGTGCATATTAACTCTTAAAGACCAGAGAGGCAGTTATTGGAGTTGTTAATCCTATTTATCGTTATATTTATGTTGTACTATATTTATAGTTGCCGGTCTCCCTGGCGACGGTTTTAACTTTCTCCGTAATCCCGTATATCCACGTGAGGAACACATCTGCGCGAGATTTGGCAGCGGATCGCGTCGCGTTGGTTACTTACGGGGTATGTGAGCCGGTCACTCAGAAAACAATGGCAAACTACTGAGCGTAATCTTGCCAATAACATCAACAGCAGCTGAAATATGCTGGTGTTGACTGCAACGCCATGTAAGGGATATGCAAGTTTTAAAAATATCGTTATCCAGTAATCGTAACTTTTATAAACTGTTTCGTTCTTCAATAGGTTATATACTTTCTATCGTGTAAGCAATGGACAGAGGTTACAACAGAGTCCTTGGGAAGCTGGATAAATGAAGGCCATAAACGGGCACTCTCCCGCTGTTTATGCTTCACATCGATACCGCAAGGCACAAGAGGAACAAGATGAGCAGTGATATACTTTCTACATACTTACTTAAGTATTATTTAAAAATCGGAATCATTATATAAAATATGACTAGAAAGTACGTTATTATATTTAGTACATATATTTTATAATAATTTAATTATATATCATGTAAAATATAATGAAACAAAACATTGAAGTATTATTTCATAACATGTCGAAATAATTAAGTTTAAACTTCAACTATACATGAAAAATTACAAAAATATTTTGCCCTAAAAATTTAGAACATGTCACAGCATTTAAGAGTTAAAAAAATCTCTCGTCGGCTGGAAACCAATAAGAGCAGGCCGAAAGGGCCATTTCTTCTTCACGTAGGTCATCTGCAAAATGTCACCATCATTACAACCCACCATGCAGATTATCGATCCGTTGCCAACTGTCACGTGTCAGGCATTTTCACACCCGACGTGTCTACAATGGCCTGTGTCCATCTTCGAGCTGGTCAACCCGTGTCTTTCTTCCCGACAACCACACTTTCCATCAATGGTCTTTCAAAATGAACGTGACGTTTAACCGATTACATGTCATGGGATGATTAATCTTCTTTGGCGAATTCTAGAATTTGCCATGGGTTTATATACAGTAGTTTTTCCCATGCAACCCCCTTTAGAATGATATAGAACACGTCTGCTTCTTCTACTTCAGCATTCCAAGCCACTGAGGTTCTTTGCTGCAGATACAAGCCGTCTCCATTCGTCTCTCTGGTTGACCTTGCCAGTCGCTGATTCCAAGTGCTTGTAGGTCTGTGTATATATATATATATATATATATATATATATATATATATATATATATATATATATATATATATAATCTCTCCACCGTCTTCTTGGTCTACCTCGGGGTCTACGGTCATTTATTTCTTGTGTAAGCGAGTTTTGTTTCCCTATTATCTTCCATTCTTTCTATATGCCCCAGCCATTGCAGTCTATTAGCCTTCATGATACCAGTGATTAGCGGGGACTTGAACAGATCATAAATGTCTTTGTTGCTTCTTCTTTTCCACTCTCCACTTTGCGTATCCTTAATGGGCCCTAAGATGCTTCTTAAGACTTTGTTCTCAAAGGTTTGTAACATATCTGCTACAATATTAAAAACTTTTAAGTCACAACTATGACACATCCCTAGTCCCCATTTACCGTCATGCAGTATTGTTTAGTCAACACCTACTTTTTTTGTTTGGCATTGACTCTGTGAATATGACCGCAGTATTTCAGTTTCCGAGACACGATGATGTTAATGAGCTAGCTTTTTTTTTTTCATGTTCAAATCTTGTAGAGTGACAGTATATTTCCTTTTTCAGGGTCCATGGTATTATACAAACGTTTCTATAACATCGAAGTTCAAAATCCCCGATTGTCATCTTTAGTGAATGGGAAATGGTGCATGACTCACATCCGTGTGTCCTACCGGAAAGATGCGTGCTCTCAAACATTTACCTTCGTTTGTTTAACCCTCGGCTGGTTAAAATCAAAATAAATATATACAAACTGAAAATGTGCCTATCCAAGCACCGTGTGTCGTCCAGGTGTGTTGTTCAATCCCAGAAGAAGTAGTACGGCTTTGGGGTCGACCCAGGCTCATAAAAATGGGTACCAGATATTTTTATGGAAGTTGTCTGGGAAAGACTACGAGGAATGGAACTGACCATCTCACCTCTTATATCATGGCCTAGAATATGTGAAGGTTTAACATTTAACGGTCCATGGTCAGTATCGGCCATCGTACTCCCTTAACCCGACCAAGAATATTTATTGTATGTGTGTTTCTGACATCCACACATTGAAACTCTTGTTGGTGCTACGAAGTTCGTACACTGTGGAGTCTCTTCTTGTCTAATCTATGGGCGGATACTACAACACTTACGGAGTTACGTGCACCGTGCAGTGTCTTCTTGCTTGATCTACATACGGATACTGCAAAACTTACGGAAAAGTACTCCATACACACAACCGCTGAAACCGTAACAAGCACCAATGTACCAAGAGTAACAAAATGTTCACAATACCCAGGACAGCATACTTCCCCCATATATTGGTGTTTATTTGGCCTTTGCTAGTCTATCTGGGTAAATCTGCGGCCTATCATCATCCCCTTGCTATAACTGATGCAAGGGATGCCAAAGTGCCGCATTGTTGGCTTGATTCATCCAAGTATGTGTATTGATGGCACATGTAGAGTCTGCTGACTTTACCGAACGATTTACCGGATTAGACAAGCGCCCACGAAGTACCCATCTGTGCTGTTCGTTTAAATATTTTTTAATCGTCCTGTTCCTGCAGTTATGTTGATAAAGTATTTATTGGAAACGTTCGCCTGTACGTGTGTTTGTTATTCACCCGCCGATATTTTTTTTTTTTCGCACTCCGGTACAAGCACGGCAGCAGGAAACACATTTTATCGATACTATGTTCTTTTACTAAGACGGATAATCTTTCGTCGGTATGTGTCTGACATGGCGATTTTTGTTCTTGTTCTAATCTCTACACCATTTTTTTTCTCCTCACTGTGATTGGCAACCTTAGTCGGTATGTGTCTGCCATGTTGGTTCTTGTTCTAATCACTACAAACCATTTCTCCAACTATGACTGACGTTTCGTTCTTATTCTAATCTGTACAAACCATTTAACAACTTTTCGTTCTTATTTTAATCTCTACAAACCGTTTCTCCAACTATGATTGACAACTTTTCGTTCTTATTTTAGTCTCTACAAACCGTTTCTCCAACTATGATTGACAACTTTTCGTTCCTACTCTAATCTCTACAAACCATTTCCCATCCGATACTATGACTGTACCGAGATCGTGAAAGGTAACTTATTTCTAGAGGTCAGCTTGGTCTAGTGGACAGAGCGCTCGTTCTTAAACTTCCAACGTGCTGATGGTGAAGTAGCGGGTTAAACCACTACACCGGTCAGTTGGACTACAATGTTGACTTCTCGTCCGTGACTTTTGGACGTAAAATACAAGTAACTCAGTAGTCCGAGTGGGTTCGCTTTATGGTGAGAGACATAGTTAATAGAGAAAGCTATCCATATGCATAAATAAGCACAGGGTGAACTACGTTCGATTCAAAAAGCGAGCGAACGAAACATAAAAAAGAACCTTTTTTCTGATAAAGCCACACAACCAAATCTAAAGCATCTAGTAAGCCAGGTCACTACAAAGTTTAGTTTAGTTTAGTCGATGGAACAACATCACGGCACACGGGTGCAACCCATAAGTGCTCCGTTCTCCTCCTAACTCAAACCTGAGTCTGGAGAAACTCAGCTCAGTCCACGAACTCCGTAGCACCGGCGAGGATCCTTAAAATACTTGGGTAGATTTTTAACTCGAAATTTTTCCCGGGCAGCGCCGTTAGGCTACTCTTTTTCGATTTCCAACTGCCAAGGGATTTTTTACGTGCGCAACAATACACACTGGCGTCCGATCTCGCTACCCAGAGACCGGGGGAAATTTTATCACTAGAAGTCCACGTGAAAAAATTCCGGGTCCTCACCGGGGCTTGAACCCGGGACCTGCAGCACTCGAGGCGGACACCATACCTCGTGACCACGCAGCCCCCCAGGTCACTACAAAGGATAACTAAACCCTAAACCTGGCTTGAGAAAGTCCTACAAAAGAAGATCCCCATGTGGGTTGCCTTTAACAGGACAGGAGCTATTGTGCCAGCTGGAAGATGGCAACCAATAACGGAAGCAAACGAAAGCCGGCTCATCCACACACACGGTCGGTACACCCCATACAAGATGAGAGGGCGAGGCAGGCCAAACAGTGAAAACGAGGTTAAAACAACTGAGTACAGCTGGCGCACTTTACAAAGCCTGGGCAGACTGACAGATGTGGAAGAGTGCTTTGTTGCCGCCTCCAGCCCAGCGTGGGTGGGTACTGGAAATGGAGGTAACGCTTACGGTGACTTCTGTGCTGATAGCATGAGGTGTTGGGGTTGAACCAGCCTCGCCAGCTGGGTTTCTGTGTTGAGTTAGTTGAATCTCCACACAGGATGTCGGAATCAACCCCAGTATTTATTTGAGTCAGATAAAATCGCAAAATATGAGAAAAGGTCGACGGATAAAAACAATGAAGAAACAAAACAGAGGGGGAAAAACACACAGGCAAACGTTTCGACCGAAGTCTTTACCAACGGAACAAAAAAACCGAAACAATAAGAAATATAAATATATATATATATTTTGCTAAAACATAAAAGTATCCAAACAATTTCCACTCTCCAGAAATTGGGTAAAAATTCGAAAACGAAATAACGAGGAAACAGAGCAACTTCCAAATCTGGGCGGATCTTTACACATAACATAAATCATGATAGTAACAGCACGATATCACACTGTAAAATGAAATAAACAATCATGCCTCTGTCCTATAGAAAAAACAAGCCTAAACACATGCACACAACAGAGAAGCTTAGCCCAGGTGGACAGAAATAATAATGGGAGAAATAACAATGGCTATAACACATAAATAATAATAATAAAATAATGGAATGGAAATATGTTATGAGTAAGTATAACCACAGAACACAAAATCGACGTTTCGGGCCTAATGACGTCTTCTGGTCTGCATGATATTTTGTATAGTTTGTGAGCTATCTACAATAATCATTGATTTTTTCATTAGCCGTGTTTGTGCTGGTCATGAAGCAAGTCATTAGCACCAAAACGTCGATATGTTGGTTATGCTTATCAATTTTACTTACTGTTATATTAGTATTATTCTTATTATTAATGTATTATTAATTCATCATTATTAATATAATTTGTATTATGGCTAATGTGTTATTATTAATGTATTATTATTATTGTTTCATTATAAATATTAATGCGTTATTATTATTATTATTATTATTAATGCATCACTATTAATGTATTATTATCATTAGTATTATTAACCTGTATGTTTGCTACTTTCCCACTTTCATTACTATGCAGTTGACCTGAATCAATACTGTATGTATGTACTGGCGTCTGTGCGTCCCCCCCCCCCCCCCCCACACACACACATAACACCGAATTGACGAGTGTCTTATTTAAATTCTACAACGAAAGGCTTTTCGTTGGTTCCGTCGCCCTGCTACTGAGTGAGTGCGTGGCGCGACACTGTGAGCTGTGAGTTTCATGTGAAATGCTTTTGAATCTGCCCAAGGTCTTTTGGAACGTGACTGCATGTTCGGAGCGATGGCAGATGGCTATGTCCCAGAGTTGACCGGTTTTTGCCTTATGCATAAATGCGTGGCTGCTGGGCTTCTGGTTGACTGCCACTGCCATTGACGATGAACTGTATTTCGTGGACTGTGTGGGTGAACATCTAGGAAACAGATGGGAAAATGACTGCCGATTCCATCAGAAATGAACTGGGTGCTTTGTGGGGGACTATTGTGTTGACATTCTGGTGGCGGCATTATGCACAGTGTATCTGTGTGGGCTGTTAATTGTCGAGACTCCTGTCTTTTCCACTTTTCACATTGGGCAGCGTTTTGTGTGATATTCACTGGCACAGGAATGGAGCATAATGGGGACGACCCGTTGCTGTGAAGTTGGAACTGCGACTAACTAACTAACTAAGGTCACAAAACATAACTTCTAGGGAGCAGTCTTTCCAGACAAGAGGCGACATTAAAAATCAAGGCTTATTTTATTATCAACTCCCATGGCAAAAACAGGTCATTGCTCGTCTAAACAGACTTTAAAAACATGTCTAATATTGGTTGGCGGGTTTCCATGGACTAGGGTTTAAACGACTTTCCTCGTAATCATGTTTATCCACTTAGGGTAACGCAGTGCGCGAGAATTGGAAGCGGTTCTCGCCACGTTGGTAACTTAGGGATAAGTGAGCCGGCCGAACAGAAAGCAATGGCAAACTACTGAGCGTAATCTTGTCAAGAAATCAACGACCGCGGTAAAATGCTGGTGTTGACAGCGATGTCTAACTCACCTCCCCGATAAATGCAAGCCCTTTTCTGGGTTCGGATAAATTTCAAGTCAACTCAGCGGACGAGATCTCAAATCTTCCAGAGAGCAGGTCAGCATGGACGAATGGATAAGAACGCGTGTTCTTAAACATCAGGTGTGCTGATGCCTAGGTAAGGGGTTCAGCCCCTACACCGGACAGCTGGACTAAAATGTTGACCTGTCGTCCTTGACTTGGGGACGTAAATTACAAGTACCTTTGAAGTCGGAGTGGGTTCGCCTGATGGCGAGGGACACTGTTAATAGGGAAAGCTAATGCCAAGAAATCAACATACAGCTGAAAGATGCTGGTGTTGACAGCGATGTCCTGTAAAGGATATGCAAAAAAAAAAAATGCACACGCAAAATTCAGTGCAACACTAGTGAAAGTAGTGTGTATGGACTACGCTTGAATTCAAAGCGAGCTAGCGCAAAAAAAACAAACAACAACAACAACCTTCCAGAGGACTTCCAAGAATCTTGCAGATCTTATCTCCAGGTGGAAGGATGGTCTCATTTAGTCTTCTCTCCGCCCACTGTTCTCTTATCGCTTAACAAGACACACATCTCTGCTGCGGTCAGGTGTTTCTCGACAGCACCCATACATACCTACAGGAAAGGCCACCCCAAAAGCAGGCACAGCTGTTGGAGATGTTTGCTAAGGGCTTCAACATATCCAGCTGACGCTTTAGTGAGGTTGATAAGGAGATACGCGCTGATAAATGTCTGAGCACGGCGGACGAGAGGTCGACGCCTGCATTCGTCGCCCGCTAACAGAGTAAAACACTGGCTAACTATGTGGTAGTATCACAACACATACCCATAGCAGATTACTGCTTGGCGTTGTGTTCACATACACAAGCTGTATGTTTTAGGGTAGTATGACCAAATCGCCCCTTAACATTATAACCCATTGAATCTCATTTAGCAGGGCAGGTCACAGCGACGCTGAAACTGGTTTTTGCATGCGTAATTCAAACAAAAACCAAGTTGCACGTGGTATGCATCTTCACACGGGAAAGGACATTTTCAAGAAAAGTAGAAAGGAGTGGTTTCTTTTTCTTAGAAGCCAGAAAGAAATACATGCTCCGACATGCAACTGCTTCATAAATGTTATCACTTTCGATTTTTATAAGCTGAAGGTGGCGTACTGCATGCACTTTATTCACTACAAGCATAAAGTCAAGATCAGGGAACAGCCAACAGAGAAGAGAGCTTTCGTTTTTCTCTAGCCGATCTCAGAACATTCCGTTACAGAAAACGGGGGCAAGTGTGGCGTCGGTGGAGAGGGAAAGGGAAAAAGGAGTCCCGCCGATCGATCTCTCACCAGTGCTCAGAGGCCATCCGACGTTAAGTTCTGCTTTTTATTTCCACAAACAGACCAGGTTTGGGAGGTTTATTGCGTTCGAAGTTGGTCCCGTGCCAAAAACCGTCGAGACCCGAATAAAACTTGGCATTTGGCCATCAACGGCTCAGCGGGAGAGCGGAGGCAGGAAATTTCACCTGAGTGACGCGGTCGCGACGAATTCCTGGGTTTCATGAAAGAACGACGTAAGGGCACACATTCCAAGTATCTACATTCTTACATGACAATAAAATATTTCTATACTACAATACAACCCTAAAAACTGAGCCAAATTCTTCATGTTAATAAAACAGTTTGCACGATTTACAACTTTCTGCTTCTCGATTACAATTACCCTGATACTAGTAAGGAAAAAAAAAATGTATTTTACAAACCTTGTCTTTTAAATATAAAAAGTCATTTTATTGAACAAGACAGGCGGTTTTGAAAAATAAGCCCAAATACGAATATGTTCTTATTCTTCACTTAGATCTCCTCTGTTTCTTTTCTACTGTCCTTAAACCATGTTTGTTGATTGTAGTCTTCTTACGTTCGTTTGAAATGTCTATAACTGCAATGTTGTCCCTTGTATGAATTTAACTGTCTTTTTTAGCGGTCCATATAGTTTATCTTCCACTGTCGTCTCTCTAGGCCAGAAGGTTTGCCTAGATATGTAGTATTGTTGATTCTAGTAAAAATTAGTATCTTTTGGTTTGCATTTTCTCGTGAAATCAAACCAAATCAATTAATTTTACTAATACATTAAATAAGTTTAAACAAAACAATATGGAGATATATTTCATTCAGTAGAGAAACTACAATAATATACACAGACATAACACGCTCGCGTGTATTTGACAGTGCGTTTAATTGTATTAACTATAACTTATTACATCTATATCAAACATACAAAACATATACAAATGTGTGGCAAATTTGAAAATGTGTGGAAATAACGCGTTATTTTAAAAAGAAATCAACGAAGACCGCGTAGTAGTAGAATTAATATACAGCAACAAAGAATGACAACTGCTGAATAAAACAATAATTCAATGATTAATTGACTAGCGCGTAGACAGAAATAGCCGACACGAAGAGAAGATAGCAGGCAAAGTTCAGTAGACGCGAAAACCAGGGGACATTTCTGTTAGATACTCCATGCTTGCCGATTTCATCGTCATTAGAACACTATTCTTGTTTACTCGTAAAATATTTTATTTTATAAGCGTTGCACGTATTTTCAGCGTAAAATTATAAGTTACAGCTTTTAGATGTAAGAGGGAAATCATAAACAAGGGGTGTACGGCGCGTACATACGGATCAACAAAGCATACTACAGACAGAGAGTACAGACTACAGACAGGACAATCACAATGTTTGTAGCGTATGCACTATTTTCCACACAACAAACTTACTTGAGAAGCCCTGCTGCGATTTCTTTTTCCCGGGCCTGAAGTTCGTTCACATATCGTCTCCTATCACTATTTCTTATATCCACTGACATTATGAAATTGATCACTTTATTAAATTCCACTGGGTTAGCGTAGAAAACAGAAACTGTTTACAGTTTGTAAGCCAACGTGCACGATAACTCCACGTAACGCAACTCCAAAGAGTAATAATTGGCGGGAAACAGCTGTTGGCAATTCACATCCCAAACTCATAAACTGGTCGAGGCAGAATTCAAAATTCCTACAATAAGTTAAATTTTACTTCCTCCAACAGAAAATAATAGTATGTATTTATGCACAAAAATATAATTTAAATCAAAATAAATACATACTATTAAAGAAAGGTACTAAAACATGCTGCACTCTTTATCAATGCGGAGATGTAACTCACATTCATAATAAATAGTTCCCAAAGGAAGGACGCGGGAAAGGGAAGATAAACATTGTTCCCTGATTCGTTGGCAATCTTCCAGAGCAACTTCGTGATAGGAGAAAATTTACGGGACATGATAGTTTACATTGATTCACCAAAACTGTAATCAATGACAAACTATGCAGATCCCAGGAAAAATATATTCAATAATATAATTTAAAAGAAGCGTGATTTAAAAGCTGTCATGGCGTACAATTCTTTAATAAATTTAAACTACAAATTATCTCCTGTATTGAGTCTTCCGCGTCAGGTCACGCGGGCTGTTGACTACGAGACCTTGCTCCTGGTTGTTCAGAATCAGCTGACTTTGAGACTCACAGCTGATTGGACTAAACACATCATTACACATTACCAGGCCTACGTGACAAATATTTCTTTTTAATAACCTATGAGTAGGCTTCTTTCTGTTTGTGTGATAATATAACTAGTTGAGCTTGGTGAGTGTTGTCCCCCGCCAGACAGGTCGATGCCAAGGATTTGTTACATTCGCCGGCTGTTTGCGGTGCGCCAAACATAAACACAACGTCTCGATGGTTGTGTAATGACAGCTACCTACGCAACATTACCGCTCCCATTATCTTAACAATAGATAAACAGACGGGGAGGGCGTGTTAGCAGAAGCTCACTGGGTGGTAGACCTATATAAAAGCATATCCTGCTATGTATATTGCGGCAGTGACCTATTTTTAAGTCTGAGCCTCTATTCTTGCGTCTGTATTTATACAAGACACCAATTCCACTTCTAATATAAGAAATACATTCATAGCATTGAGTGGTCCTCAGAGAAGATGTAGAAATTAGAAGACAACAGACAACTGAAAGATGTATACGTATTACAACAAGAAATATGACATCTCTAGCCTTCCGTTCCCCTTCCCCGTCCCCCCCCCACCCCACCCCTCACTTTACAAATGTAACTTAACAGCTGTGGAGTCATCAGAAACATAGACAACACAATAGCTGTGGGGTCATCGACAACATAGACAACACAATAGCTGTGGGGTCATCGACAACATAGACAACACAGTAGCTGTGGGGTCATCGACAACATCCATCCATCCATCATGTGCCATGCCGGTAAGCGTGGGCGGTCATGTTCTGCCATCTCACTCGATCAACAGAGTCGTGGATCAGTTCCGTGTTTTTGTCTCGACCATGCCACAAGGCCAAGCCATCCAGATACTTGTTTCTAGGTCTTCCCCTTGGTCTGTTCCCCTCGATCTTACCAGTTGTCACCAAGTTCTCCAAATCATTTCTTCTCATAACATGCCCAAAAAATTGTGACTGTCTACGTCGAATGTCTCTGATCAGTTTACGATCTTCATTTGTTTCTTGAAGGACTTGTTCATTGGTCTTTCTGGCTGTCCATGGTATTCTTTGCATTTTCCTCAGAAACCACATTTCTACAGCCATCAGATGTTTTTCAGCCTGGCTGCTCATTGTCCAAGCTTCACATCCATATAAAAGTACAGGTTCTATGTAGCATCTCAACACTCTTTTTCTCGTTTCAATTGACATCTTTTTATTGGTCAGTATGTTTTTCATCTTGCTAAAGGCTACTTTTGCCATGGCGATTCTTGTTCTAATCTCTAATCGACAACATAGACAACACAATAGCTGTGGGGTCATCGACAACATAGACAACACAATAGCTGTGGGGTCATCGACAACATAGACAACACAGTAGCTGTGGGGTCATCGACAACATAGACAACACAGTAGCTGTGGGGTTATAGACAACATAGACAACACAATAGCTGTAGGGTCATCGACAACATAGATAACACAGGAGCTGTGGGGTTATAGACAACATAGACAACACAGTAGCTGTGGGGTTATAGACAACATAGACAACACAATAGCTGTGGGGTTATAGACAACATAGACAACACAGTAGCTGTGGGGTTATAGACAACATAGACACCACAGTAGCTGTGGGGTTATAGACAACATAGACAACACAGTAGCTGTGGGGTTATAGACAACATAGACAACACAATAGCTGTGGGGACATCAACAACATAGACAACACAGGAGCTGTGGGGTTATAGACAACATAAACAACAAAGTAGCTGTGGGGTTATAGACAACATAGACAACACAATAGCTGTGGGGTTATAGACAACATAGACAAAACAGTAGCTGTGGGGTTATAGACAACATAGACAACACAGTAGCTGTGGGGTCATCGACAACATAGACAACACAGGAGCTGTGGGGTTATAGACAACATAGACAACACAATAGCTGTGGGGTTATAGACAACATAGACAACATATGAGCTGTGGGGTCATCGACAACATAGACAACACAGGAGCTGTGGGGTTATAGACAAAATAGACAACACAATAGCTGTGGGGTCATCGACAACATAGACAACACAGGAGCTGTGGGGTTATAGACAACATAGACAACACAATAGCTGTGGGGTTATAGACAACATAGACAACACAGGAGCTGTGGGGTTATAGACAACATAGACAACACAATAGCTGTGGGGTCATCGACAACATAGACAACACAGGAGCTGTGGGGTTATAGAAAACATAGACAACACAGGAGCTGTGGGGTTATAGACAACATAGACAACACAGTAGCTGTGGGGTTATAGACAACATAGACAACACATTAGCTGTGGGGTTATAGACACCATAGACAACACAATAGCTGTGGGGTCATCGACAACATAGACAACATAGGAGCTGTGGGGTTATAGACAACATAGACAACACAGAAGCTGTGGGGTTATAGACAACATAGACAACATATGAGCTGTGGGGTTATAGACAACACAGTAGCTGTGGGGTTATAGACACCATAGACAACACAGAGCTGTGGGGTTATAGACAACATAGACAACACAGCAGCTGTGGGGTTATAGACAACATAGACAACACAGCAGCTGTGGGGTTATAGACAACATAGACACCACAGTAGCTGTGGGGTTATAGACAACACAGTAGCTGTGGGGTTATAGACAACATAGACACCACATTAGCTGTGGGGTTATAGACAACATAGGCACCACAGTAGCTGTGGGGTTATAGACAACATAGACAACACAGTAGCTGTGGGGTTATAGACAACATAGACACCACCGTAGCTGTGGGGTTATAGACAACATAGACAACACAGCAGCTGTGGGGTCATCGACAACATAGACAACACAGTAGCTGTGGGGTTATAGACAACATAGACACCACAGTAGCTGTGGGGTTATAGACAACATAGACAACATAGTAGCTGTGGGGTTATAGACAACATAGACAACACAGTAGCTGTGGGGTTATAGACAACATAGACAACACAGTAGCTGTGAGGTTATAGACAACATAGACAACACAGTAGCTGTGGGGTCATCGACAACATAGACAACACAGTAGGTGTGGGGTTAAAGACAACATAAACAACACAGTAGCTGTGGGGTTATAGACAACATAGACAACACAGCAGCTGTGGGGTCATCGACAACATAGACAACACAGTAGCTGTGGGGTTATAGACAACATAGACACCACAGTAGCTGTGGGGTTATAGACAACATAGACAACACAGTAGCTGTGGGGTTATAGACAACATAGACAACACAGTAGCTGTGGGGTTATAGATAACATAGACAACACATCAGCTGTGGCTTATAGACAACATAGACAACTCAGTAGCTGTGGGGTTATAGACAACATAGACAACACAGCAGCTGTGGGGTTATAGACAACATAGACAACACAGTAGCTGTGGGGTTTTAGACATCATAGACAATATAGACAACACAGTAGCTGTGGGGTTATAGACAACATAGACAACACAGTAGCTGTGGGGTTATAGACAACATAGACAACATAGTAGCTGTGGGGTTATAGACAACATGGACAACACAGTAGCTGTGGGATTTTAGACAACATAGACAACACAGCAGCTGTGAGGTTATAGACAACATAGACAACACAGTAGCTGTGGGGTCATCGACAACATAGACAACACAGTAGGTGTGGGGTTATAGACAACATAAACAACACAGTAGCTGTGGGGTTATAGACAACATAGACAACACAGCAGCTGTGGGGTCATCGACAACATAGACAACACAGTAGCTGTGGGGTTATAGACAACATAGACACCACAGTAGATGTGGGGTTATAGACAACATAGACAACACAGTAGCTGTGGGGTTATAGACAACATAGACAACACAGTAGCTGTGGGGTTATAGATAACATAGACAACACATCAGCTGTGGGGATATAGACAACATAGACAACTCAGTAGCTGAGGGGTTATAGACAACATAGACAACACAGCAGCTGTGGGGTTATAGACAACATAGACAACACAGTAGCTGTGGGGTTATAGACATCATAGACAATATAGACAACACAGTAGCTGTGGGGTTATAGACAACATAGACAACACAGTAGCTGTGGGGTTATAGACAACATAGACAACATAGTAGCTGTGGGGTTATAGACAACATAGACAACACAGTAGCTGTGGGGTTTTAGACAACATAGACAACACAGCAGCTGTGGGGTTATAGATAACATAGACAACACAGTAGCTGTGGGGTTATAGACAACATAGACAACACAGTAGCTGTGGGGTTATAGACAACATAGACAACACAGCAGCTGTGGGGTTATAGACAACATAGACAACACAGCAGCTGTGGGGTTACAGACAACATAGACAACACAGCAGCTGTGGGGTTATAGATAACATAGACAACACAGTAGCTGTGGGGTTATAGACAACACAGCAGCTGTGTAGTTATAGACAACATAGACAACACAGCAGCTGTGCGGTTATAGATAACATAGACAACACAGTAGCTGTGGGGTTATAGATAACATAGACAACACAGTAGCTGTGGGGTTAAAGACAACACAGCAGCTGTGGGGTTATAGACAACATAGACAACACAGTAGCTGTGGCTTTATAGACAACATAGACAACACAGTAGCTGTGGGGTTATAGACAACATAGACAACAGAGTAGCTGTGGGGTTATAGACAACATAGACAACACAGTAGCTGTGGGGTTATAGACAACATAGACAACACAGTAGCTGTGGGGTTATAGACAACATAGACAACACAGTAGCTGTGGGGTTATAGACAACATAGACAACACAGTATCTGTTGGGTTATAGACAACATAGACACCACAGTAGCTGTGGGGTTATAGACAACACAGTAGCTGTGGGGTTATAGACAACATAGACACCACATTAGCTGTGGGGTTATAGACAACATAGGCACCACAGTAGCTGTGGGGTTATAGACAACATAGACAACACAGTAGCTGTGGGGTTATAGACAACATAGACACCACCGTAGCTGTGGGGTTATAGACAACATAGACAACACAGCAGCTGTGGGGTCATCGACAACATAGACAACACAGTAGCTGTGGGGTTATAGACAACATAGACACCACAGTAGCTGTGGGGTTATAGACAACATAGACAACATAGTAGCTGTGGGGTTATAGACAACATAGACAACACAGTAGCTGTGGGGTTATAGACAACATAGACAACACAGTAGCTGTGAGGTTATAGACAACATAGACAACACAGTAGCTGTGGGGTCATCGACAACATAGACAACACAGTAGGTGTGGGGTTAAAGACAACATAAACAACACAGTAGCTGTGGGGTTATAGACAACATAGACAACACAGCAGCTGTGGGGTCATCGACAACATAGACAACACAGTAGCTGTGGGGTTATAGACAACATAGACACCACAGTAGCTGTGGGGTTATAGACAACATAGACAACACAGTAGCTGTGGGGTTATAGACAACATAGACAACACAGTAGCTGTGGGGTTATAGATAACATAGACAACACATCAGCTGTGGCTTATAGACAACATAGACAACTCAGTAGCTGTGGGGTTATAGACAACATAGACAACACAGCAGCTGTGGGGTTATAGACAACATAGACAACACAGTAGCTGTGGGGTTTTAGACATCATAGACAATATAGACAACACAGTAGCTGTGGGGTTATAGACAACATAGACAACACAGTAGCTGTGGGGTTATAGACAACATAGACAACATAGTAGCTGTGGGGTTATAGACAACATGGACAACACAGTAGCTGTGGGATTTTAGACAACATAGACAACACAGCAGCTGTGAGGTTATAGACAACATAGACAACACAGTAGCTGTGGGGTCATCGACAACATAGACAACACAGTAGGTGTGGGGTTATAGACAACATAAACAACACAGTAGCTGTGGGGTTATAGACAACATAGACAACACAGCAGCTGTGGGGTCATCGACAACATAGACAACACAGTAGCTGTGGGGTTATAGACAACATAGACACCACAGTAGATGTGGGGTTATAGACAACATAGACAACACAGTAGCTGTGGGGTTATAGACAACATAGACAACACAGTAGCTGTGGGGTTATAGATAACATAGACAACACATCAGCTGTGGGGATATAGACAACATAGACAACTCAGTAGCTGAGGGGTTATAGACAACATAGACAACACAGCAGCTGTGGGGTTATAGACAACATAGACAACACAGTAGCTGTGGGGTTATAGACATCATAGACAATATAGACAACACAGTAGCTGTGGGGTTATAGACAACATAGACAACACAGTAGCTGTGGGGTTATAGACAACATAGACAACATAGTAGCTGTGGGGTTATAGACAACATAGACAACACAGTAGCTGTGGGGTTTTAGACAACATAGACAACACAGCAGCTGTGGGGTTATAGATAACATAGACAACACAGTAGCTGTGGGGTTATAGACAACATAGACAACACAGTAGCTGTGGGGTTATAGACAACATAGACAACACAGCAGCTGTGGGGTTATAGACAACATAGACAACACAGCAGCTGTGGGGTTACAGACAACATAGACAACACAGCAGCTGTGGGGTTATAGATAACATAGACAACACAGTAGCTGTGGGGTTATACATAACTTAGACAACACAGTAGCTGTGGGGTTATAGACAACACAGCAGCTGTGTAGTTATAGACAACATAGACAACACAGCAGCTGTGGGGTTATAGATAACATAGACAACACAGTAGCTGTGGGGTTATAGATAACATAGACAACACAGTAGCTGTGGGGTTAAAGACAACACAGCAGCTGTGGGGTTATAGACAACATAGACAACACAGTAGCTGTGGCTTTATAGACAACATAGACAACACAGTAGCTGTGGGGTTATAGACAACATAGACAACAGAGTAGCTGTGGGGTTATAGACAACATAGACAACACAGTAGCTGTGGGGTTATAGACAACATAGACAACACAGTAGCTGTGGGGTTATAGACAACATAGACAACACAGTAGCTGTGGGGTTATAGACAACATAGACAACACAGTATCTGTTGGGTTATAGACAACATAGACAACACAGTAGCTGTGGGGTTATAGACAACATAGACAACACAGCAGCTGTGGGGTTACAGACAACATAGACAACACAGCAGCTGTGGGGTTATAGATAACATAGACAACACAGTAGCTGTGGGGTTATACATAACTTAGACAACACAGTAGCTGTGGGGTTATAGACAACACAGCAGCTGTGTAGTTATAGACAACATAGACAACACAGCAGCTGTGGGGTTATAGATAACATAGACAACACAGTAGCTGTGGGGTTATAGATAACATAGACAACACAGTAGCTGTGGGGTTAAAGACAACACAGCAGCTGTGGGGTTATAGACAACATAGACAACACAGTAGCTGTGGCTTTATAGACAACATAGACAACACAGTAGCTGTGGGGTTATAGACAACATAGACAACAGAGTAGCTGTGGGGTTATAGACAACATAGACAACACAGTAGCTGTGGGGTTATAGACAACATAGACAACACAGTAGCTGTGGGGTTATAGACAACATAGACAACACAGTAGCTGTGGGGTTATAGACAACATAGACAACACAGTATCTGTTGGGTTATAGACAACATAGACAACACAGTAGCTGTGGGGTTATAGACAACATAGACAACACAGTAGCTGTGGGGTTATAGACAACATAGACAACACAGTAGCTGTGGGGTTATAGACAACATAGACAACACAGTAGCTGTGGGGTTATAGACAACGCATTAGCTGTGGGGTTATAGACAACATAGACAACACAGTAGCTGTGGGGTTATAGACAACATAGACAACACAGTAGCTGTTGGATTATAGACAACATAGACAACACAGTAGCTGTGGGGTTATAGACAACATAGACAACACAGTAGCTGTGGGGTTATAGACAGCATAGACAACACAGCAGCTGTGGGGTTATAGATATCATAGACAACACAGTAGCTGTGGGGTTATAGATAACATAGACAACACAGTAGCTGTGGGGTTATAGACAACTCAGCAGCTGTGGGGTTATAGACAACATAGACAACACAGTAGCTGTGGGGTTATAGACAACATAGACAACACAGTAGCTGTGAGGTTATAGATAACATAGACAACACAGTAGCTGTGGGGTCATCGACAACATAGACAACACTGTAGGTGTGGGGTTAAAGACAACATAAACAACACAGTAGCTGTGGGGTTATAGACAACATAGACAACACAGCAGCTGTGGGGTCATCGACAACATAGACAACACAGTAGCTGTGGGGTTATAGACAACATAGACACCACAGTAGCTGTGGGGTTATAGACAACATAGACAACACAGTAGCTGTGGGGTTATAGACAACATAGACAACACAGTAGCTGTGGGATTATAGATAACATAGACAACACATCAGCTGTGGCTTATAGACAACATAGACAACTCAGTAGCTGTGGGGTTATAGACAACATAGACAACACAGCAGCTGTGGGGTTATAGACAACATATACAACACAGTAGCTGTGGGGTTTTAGACATCATAGACAATGTAGACAATACAGTAGCTGTGGGGTTATAGACAACATAGACAACACAGTAGCTGTGGGGTTATAGACAACATAGACAACATAGTAGCTGTGGGGTTATAGACAACATAGACAACACAGTAGCTGTGGGGTTTTAGACAACATAGACAACACAGCAGCTGTGAGGTTATAGACAACATAGACAAAACAGTAGCTGTGGGGTCATCGACAACATAGACAACACAGTAGGTGTGGGGTTATAGACAACATAAACAACACAGTAGCTGTGGGGTTATAGACAACATAGACAACACAGCAGCTGTGGGGTCATCGACAACATAGACAACACAGTAGCTGTGGGGTTATAGACAACATAGACACCACAGTAGATGTGGGGTTATAGACAACATAGACAACACAGTAGCTGTGGGGTTATAGACAACATAGACAACACAGTAGCTGTGGGGTTATAGATAACATAGACAACACATCAGCTGTGGGGATATAGACAACATAGACAACTCAGTAGCTGTGGGGTTATAGACATCATAGACAACACAGTAGCTGTGGGGTTATAGACATCATAGACAATATAGACAACACAGTAGCTGTTGGGTTATAGACAACATAGACAACACAGTAGCTGTGGGGTTATAGACAACATAGACAACATAGTAGCTGTGGGGTTATAGACAACATAGACAACACAGTAGCTGTGGGGTTTTAGACAACATAGGGAACACAGCAGCTGTGGGGTTATAGATAACATAGACAACACAGTAGCTGTGGGGTTATAGACAACATAGACAACACAGTAGCTGTGGGGTTATAGACAACATAGACAACACAGCCGCTGTGGGGATATAGACAACATAGACAACTCAGTAGCTGAGGGGTTATAGACAACATAGACAACACAGCAGCTGTGGGGTTATAGACAACATAGACAACACAGTAGCTGTGGGGTTTTAGACATCATAGACAATATAGACAACACAGTAGCTGTGGGGTTATAGACAACATAGACAACACAGTAGCTGTGGGGTTATAGACAACATAGACAACATAGTAGCTGTGGGGTTATAGACAACATAGACAACACAGTAGCTGTGGGATTTTAGACAACATAGACAACACAGCAGCTGTGAGGTTATAGACAACATAGACAACACAGTAGCTGTGGGGTCATCGACAACATAGACAACACAGTAGGTGTGGGGTTATAGACAACATAAACAACACAGTAGCTGTGGGGTTATAGACAACATAGACAACACAGCAGCTGTGGGGTCATCGACAACATAGACAACACAGTAGCTGTGGGGTTATAGACAACATAGACACCACAGTAGATGTGGGGTTATAGACAACATAGACAACATAGTAGCTGTGGGGTTATAGACAACATAGACAACACAGTAGCTGTGGGGTTATAGATAACATAGACAACACATCAGCTGTGGGGATATAGACAACATAGACAACTCAGTAGCTGAGGGGTTATAGACAACATAGACAACACAGCAGCTGTGGGGTTATAGACAACATAGACAACACAGTAGCTGTGGGGTTATAGACATCATAGACAATATAGACAACACAGTAGCTGTGGGGTTATAGACAACATAGACAACACAGTAGCTGTGGGGTTATAGACAACATAGACAACATAGTAGCTGTGGGGTTATAGACAACATAGACAACACAGTAGCTGTGGGGTTTTAGACAACATAGACAACACAGCAGCTGTGGGGTTATAGATAACATAGACAACACAGTAGCTGTGGGGTTATAGACAACATAGACAACACAGTAGCTGTGGGGTTATAGACAACATAGACAACACAGCAGCTGTGGGGTTATAGACAACATAGACAACACAGCAGCTGTGGGGTTATAGACAACATAGACAACACAGTAGCTGTGGGGTTATAGACAACATAGACAACACAGCAGCTGTGGGGTTATAGATAACATAGACAACACAGTAGCTGTGGGGTTATACATAACTTAGACAACACAGTAGCTGTGGGGTTATAGACAACACAGCAGCTGTGTAGTTATAGACAACATAGACAACACAGCAGCTGTGGGGTTATAGATAACATAGACAACACAGTAGCTGTGGGGTTATAGATAACATAGACAACACAGTAGCTGTGGGGTTAAAGACAACACAGCAGCTGTGGGGTTATAGACAACATAGACAACACAGTAGCTGTGGCTTTATAGACAACATAGACAACACAGTAGCTGTGGGGTTATAGACAACATAGACAACACAGTAGCTGTGGGGTTATAGACAACATAGACAACACAGTATCTGTTGGGTTATAGACAACATAGACAACACAGTAGCTGTGGGGTTATAGACAACATAGACAACACAGTAGCTGTGGGGTTATAGACAACATAGACAACACAGTAGCTGTGGGGTTATAGACAACATAGACAACACAGTAGCTGTGGGGTTATAGACAACGCATTAGCTGTGGGGTTATAGACAACATAGACAACACAGTAGCTGTGGGGTTATAGACAACATAGACAACACAGTAGCTGTTGGATTATAGACAACATAGACAACACAGTAGCTGTGGGGTTATAGACAACATAGACAACACAGTAGCTGTGGGGTTATAGACAGCATAGACAACACAGCAGCTGTGGGGTTATAGATAACATAGACAACACAGTAGCTGTGGGGTTATAGATAACATAGACAACACAGTAGCTGTGGGGTTATAGACAACTCAGCAGCTGTGGGGTTATAGACAACATAGACAACACAGTAGCTGTGGGGTTATAGACAACATAGACAACACAGTAGCTGTGAGGTTATAGACAACATAGACAACACAGTAGCTGTGGGGTCATCGACAACATAGACAACACAGTAGGTGTGGGGTTATAGACAACATAAACAACACAGTAGCTGTGGGGTTATAGACAACATAGACAACACAGCAGCTGTGGGGTCATCGACAACATAGACAACACAGTAGCTGTGGGGTTATAGACAACATAGACACCACAGTAGCTGTGGGGTTATAGACAACATAGACAACACAGTAGCTGTGGGGTTATAGACAACATAGACAACACAGTAGCTGTGGGGTTATAGATAACATAGACAACACATCAGCTGTGGCTTATAGACAACATAGACAACTCAGTAGCTGTGGGGTTATAGACAACATAGACAACACAGCAGCTGTGGGGTTATAGACAACATAGACAACACAGTAGCTGTGGGGTTTTAGACATCATAGACAATATAGACAACACAGTAGCTGTGGGGTTATAGACAACATAGACAACACAGTAGCTGTGGGGTTATAGACAACATAGACAACATAGTAGCTGTGGGGTTATAGACAACATAGACAACACAGTAGCTGTGGGGTTTTAGACAACATAGACAACACAGCAGCTGTGAGGTTATAGACAACATAGACAACACAGTAGCTGTGGGGTCATCGACAACATAAACAACACAGTAGCTGTGGGGTTATAGACAACATAGACAACACAGCAGCTGTGGGGTCATCGACAACATAGACAACACAGTAGCTGTGGGGTTATAGACAACATAGACACCACAGTAGATGTGGGGTTATAGACAACATAGACAACACAGTAGCTGTGGGGTTATAGACAACATAGACAACACAGTAGCTGTGGGGTTATAGATAACATAGACAACACATCAGCTGTGGGGATATAGACAACATAGACAACTCAGTAGCTGAGGGGTTATAGACAACATAGACAACACAGCAGCTGTGGGGTTATAGACAACATAGACAACACAGTAGCTGTGGGGTTATAGATAACATAGACAACACAGTAGCTGTGGGGTTAAAGACAACACAGCAGCTGTGGGGTTATAGACAACATAGACAACACAGTAGCTGTGGCTTTATAGACAACATAGACAACACAGTAGCTGTGGGGTTATAGACAACATAGACAACACAGTAGCTGTGGGGTTATAGACAACATAGACAACACAGTAGCTGTGGGGTTATAGACAACATAGACAACACAGTAGCTGTGGGGTTATAGACAACATAGACAACACAGTAGCTGTGGGGTTATAGACAACATAGACAACACAGTATCTGTTGGGTTATAGACAACATAGACAACACAGTAGCTGTGGGGTTATAGACAACATAGACAACACAGTAGCTGTGGGGTTATAGACAACATAGACAACACAGTAGCTGTGGGGTTATAGACAACATAGACAACACAGTAGCTGTGGGGTTATAGACAACATAGACAACACAGTAGCTGTGGGGTTATAGACAACGCATTAGCTGTGGGGTTATAGACAACATAGACAACACAGTAGCTGTGGGGTTATAGACAACATAGACAACACAGTAGCTGTTGGATTATAGACAACATAGACAACACAGTAGCTGTGGGGTTATAGACAACATAGACAACACAGTAGATGTGGGGTTATAGACAGCATAGACAACACAGCAGCTGTGGGGTTATAGATAACATAGACAACACAGTAGCTGTGGGGTTATAGATAACATAGACAACACAGTAGCTGTGGGGTTATAGACAACTCAGCAGCTGTGGGGTTATAGACAACATAGACAACACAGTAGCTGTGGGGTTATAGACAACATAGACAACACAGTAGCTGTGAGGTTATAGACAACATAGACAACACAGTAGCTGTGGGGTCATCGACAACATAGACAACACAGTAGGTGTGGGGTTATAGACAACATAAACAACACAGTAGCTGTGGGGTTATAGACAACATAGACAACACAGCAGCTGTGGGGTCATCGACAACATAGACAACACAGTAGCTGTGGGGTTATAGACAACATAGACACCACAGTAGCTGTGGGGTTATAGACAACATAGACAACACAGTAGCTGTGGGGTTATAGACAACATAGACAACACAGTAGCTGTGGGGTTATAGATAACATAGACAACACATCAGCTGTGGCCTATAGACAACATAGACAACTCAGTAGCTGTGGGGTTATAGACAACATAGACAACACAGCAGCTGTGGGGTTATAGACAACATAGACAACACAGTAGCTGTGGGGTTTTAGACATCATAGACAATATAGACAACACAGTAGCTGTGGGGTTATAGACAACATAGACAACACAGTAGCTGTGGGGTTATAGACAACATAGACAACATAGTAGCTGTGGGGTTATAGACAACATAGACAACACAGTAGCTGTGGGGATTTAGACAACATAGACAACACAGCAGCTGTGAGGTTATAGACAACATAGACAACACAGTAGCTGTGGGGTCATCGACAACATAGACAACACAGTAGGTGTGGGGTTATAGACAACATAAACAACACAGTAGCTGTGGGGTTGTAGACAACATAGACAACACAGCAGCTGTGGGGTCATCGACAACATAGACAACACAGTAGCTGTGGGGTTATAGACAACATAGACACCACAGTAGATGTGGGGTTATAGACAACATAGACAACACAGTAGCTGTGGGGTTATAGACAACATAGACAACACAGTAGCTGTGGGGTTATAGATAACATAGACAACACATCAGCTGTGGGGATATAGACAACATAGACAACTCAGTAGCTGTGGGGTTATAGACAACATAGACAACACAGTAGCTGTGGGGTTATAGACATCATAGACAATATAGACAACACAGTAGCTGTGGGGTTATAGACAACATAGACAACACAGTAGCTGTGGGGTTATAGACAACATAGACAACATAGTAGCTGTGGGGTTATAGACAACATAGACAACACAGTAGCTGTGGGGTTATAGATAACATAGACAACACAGTAGCTGTGGGGTTATAGACAACATAGACAACACAGTAGCTGTGGGGTTATAGACAACATAGACAACACAGCAGCTGTGGGGTTATAGACAACATAGACAACACAGTAGCTGTGGGGTTATAGACAACATAGACAACACAGCAGCTGTGGGGTTATAGATAACATAGACAACACAGTAGCTGTGGGGTTATACATAACTTAGACAACACAGTAGCTGTGGGGTTATAGACAACACAGCAGCTGTGTAGTTATAGACAACATAGACAACACAGCAGCTGTGGGGTTATAGATAACATAGACAACACAGTAGCTGTGGGGTTATAGATAACATAGACAACACAGTAGCTGTGGGGTTAAAGACAACACAGCAGCTGTGGGGTTATAGACAACATAGACAACACAGTAGCTGTGGGGTTATAGATAACATAGACAACACATCAGCTGTGGCTTATAGACAACATAGACAACTCAGTAGCTGTGGGGTTATAGACAACATAGACAACACAGCAGCTGTGGGGTTATAGACAACATAGACAACACAGTAGCTGTGGGGTTTTAGACATCATAGACAATATAGACAACACAGTAGCTGTGGGGTTATAGACAACATAGACAACACAGTAGCTGTGGGGTTATAGACAACATAGACAACATAGTAGCTGTGGGGTTATAGACAACATAGACAACACAGTAGCTGTGGGGTTTTAGACAACATAGACAACACAGCAGCTGTGAGGTTATAGACAACATAGACAACACAGTAGCTGTGGGATCATCGACAACATAAACAACACAGTAGCTGTGGGGTTATAGACAACATAGACAACACAGCAGCTGTGGGGTCATCGACAACATAGACAACACAGTAGCTGTGGGGTTATAGACAACATAGACACCACAGTAGATGTGGGGTTATAGACAACATAGACAACACAGTAGCTGTGGGGTTATAGACAACATAGACAACACAGTAGCTGTGGGGTTATAGATAACATAGACAACACATCAGCTGTGGGGATATAGACAACATAGACAACTCAGTAGCTGAGGGGTTATAGACAACATAGACAACACAGCAGCTGTGGGGTTATAGACAACATAGACAACACAGTAGCTGTGGGGTTATAGATAACATAGACAACACAGTAGCTGTGGGGTTAAAGACAACACAGCAGCTGTGGGGTTATAGACAACATAGACAACACAGTAGCTGTGGCTTTATAGACAACATAGACAACACAGTAGCTGTGGGGTTATAGACAACATAGACAACACAGTAGCTGTGGGGTTATAGACAACATAGACAACACAGTAGCTGTGGGGTTATAGACAACATAGACAACACAGTAGCTGTGGGGTTATAGACAACATAGACAACACAGTAGCTGTGGGGTTATAGACAACATAGACAACACAGTATCTGTTGGGTTATAGACAACATAGACAACACAGTAGCTGTGGGGTTATAGACAACATAGACAACACAGTAGCTGTGGGGTTATAGACAACATAGACAACACAGTAGCTGTGGGGTTATAGACAACATAGACAACACAGTAGCTGTGGGGTTATAGACAACATAGACAACACAGTAGCTGTGGGGTTATAGACAACGCATTAGCTGTGGGGTTATAGACAACATAGACAACACAGTAGCTGTGGGGTTATAGACAACATAGACAACACAGTAGCTGTTGGATTATAGACAACATAGACAACACAGTAGCTGTGGGGTTATAGACAACATAGACAACACAGTAGATGTGGGGTTATAGACAGCATAGACAACACAGCAGCTGTGGGGTTATAGATAACATAGACAACACAGTAGCTGTGGGGTTATAGATAACATAGACAACACAGTAGCTGTGGGGTTATAGACAACTCAGCAGCTGTGGGGTTATAGACAACATAGACAACACAGTAGCTGTGGGGTTATAGACAACATAGACAACACAGTAGCTGTGAGGTTATAGACAACATAGACAACACAGTAGCTGTGGGGTCATCGACAACATAGACAACACAGTAGGTGTGGGGTTATAGACAACATAAACAACACAGTAGCTGTGGGGTTATAGACAACATAGACAACACAGCAGCTGTGGGGTCATCGACAACATAGACAACACAGTAGCTGTGGGGTTATAGACAACATAGACACCACAGTAGCTGTGGGGTTATAGACAACATAGACAACACAGTAGCTGTGGGGTTATAGACAACATAGACAACACAGTAGCTGTGGGGTTATAGATAACATAGACAACACATCAGCTGTGGCTTATAGACAACATAGACAACTCAGTAGCTGTGGGGTTATAGACAACATAGACAACACAGCAGCTGTGGGGTTATAGACAACATAGACAACACAGTAGCTGTGGGGTTTTAGACATCATAGACAATATAGACAACACAGTAGCTGTGGGGTTATAGACAACATAGACAACACAGTAGCTGTGGGGTTATAGACAACATAGACAACATAGTAGCTGTGGGGTTATAGACAACATAGACAACACAGTAGCTGTGGGGTTTTAGACAACATAGACAACACAGCAGCTGTGAGGTTATAGACAACATAGACAACACAGTAGCTGTGGGGTCATCGACAACATAGACAACACAGTAGGTGTGGGGTTATAGACAACATAAACAACACAGTAGCTGTGGGGTTGTAGACAACATAGACAACACAGCAGCTGTGGGGTCATCGACAACATAGACAACACAGTAGCTGTGGGGTTATAGACAACATAGACACCACAGTAGATGTGGGGTTATAGACAACATAGACAACACAGTAGCTGTGGGGTTATAGACAACATAGACAACACAGTAGCTGTGGGGTTATAGATAACATAGACAACACATCAGCTGTGGGGATATAGACAACATAGACAACTCAGTAGCTGTGGGGTTATAGACAACATAGACAACACAGTAGCTGTGGGGTTATAGACATCATAGACAATATAGACAACACAGTAGCTGTGGGGTTATAGACAACATAGACAACACAGTAGCTGTGGGGTTATAGACAACATAGACAACATAGTAGCTGTGGGGTTATAGACAACATAGACAACACAGTAGCTGTGGGGTTATAGATAACATAGACAACACAGTAGCTGTGGGGTTATAGACAACATAGACAACACAGTAGCTGTGGGGTTATAGACAACATAGACAACACAGCAGCTGTGGGGTTATAGACAACATAGACAACACAGTAGCTGTGGGGTTATAGACAACATAGACAACACAGCAGCTGTGGGGTTATAGATAACATAGACAACACAGTAGCTGTGGGGTTATACATAACTTAGACAACACAGTAGCTGTGGGGTTATAGACAACACAGCAGCTGTGTAGTTATAGACAACATAGACAACACAGCAGCTGTGGGGTTATAGATAACATAGACAACACAGTAGCTGTGGGGTTATAGATAACATAGACAACACAGTAGCTGTGGGGTTAAAGACAACACAGCAGCTGTGGGGTTATAGACAACATAGACAACACAGTTGCTGTGGCTTTATAGACAACATAGACAACACAGTAGCTGTGGGGTTATAGACAACATAGACAACACAGTAGCTGTGGGGTTATAGACAACATAGACAACACAGTAGCTGTGGGGTTATAGACAACATAGACAACACAGTAGCTGTGGGGTTATAGACAACATAGACAACACAGTAGCTGTGGGGTTATAGACAACATAGACAACACAGTATCTGTTGGGTTATAGACAACATAGACAGCACAGTAGCTGTGGGGTTATAGACAACATAGACAACACAGTAGCTGTGGGGTTATAGACAACATAGACAACACAGTAGCTGTGGGGTTATAGACAACATAGACAACACAGTAGCTGTGGGGTTATAGACAACGCATTAGCTGTGGGGTTATAGACAACATAGACAACACAGTAGCTGTGGGGTTATAGACAACATAGACAACACAGTAGCTGTTGGATTATAGACAACATAGACAACACAGTAGCTGTGGGGTTATAGACAACATAGACAACACAGTAGCTGTGGGGTTATAGACAGCATGGACAACACAGCAGCTGTGGGGTTATAGATAACATAGACAACACAGTAGCTGTGGGGTTATAGATAACATAGACAACACAGTAGCTGTGGGGTTATAGACAACACAGCAGCTTTGGTGTTATAGACAACATAGACAACACAGTAGCTGTGGCTTTATAGACAACATAGACAACACAGTAGCTGTGGGGTTATAGACAACATAGACAACACAGTAGCTGTGGGGTTATAGACAACATAGACAACACAGTAGCTGTGGTGTTATAGACAACATACACAACACAGTAGGTGTGGGGTTATAGACAACATAAACAACACAGTAGCTGTGGGGTTATAGACAACATAGACAACACAGCAGCTGTGGGGTCATCGACAACATAGACAACACAGTAGCTGTGGGGTTATAGACAACATAGACACCACAGTAGCTGTGGGGTTATAGACAACATAGACAACACAGTAGCTGTGGGGTTATAGACAACATAGACAACACAGTAGCTGTGGGGTTACAGATAACATAGACAACACATCAGCTGTGGCTTATAGACAACATAGACAACTCAGTAGCTGTGGGGTTATAGACAACATAGACAACACAGCAGCTGTGGTGTTATAGACAACACAGTAGCTGTGGGGTTTTAGACATCATAGACAATATAGACAACACAGTAGCTGTGGGGTTATAGACAACATAGACAACACAGTAGCTGTGGGGTTATAGACAACATAGACAACACAGCAGCTGTGGGGTCATCGACAACATAGACAACACAGTAGCTGTGGGGTTATAGACAACATAGACACCACAGAAGCTGTGGGGTTATAGACAACATAGACAACACAGTAGCTGTGGGGTTATAGACAACATAGACAACACAGTAGCTGTGGGGTTATAGATAACATAGACAACACATCAGCTGTGGCTTATAGACAACATAGACAACTCAGTAGCTGTGGGGTTATAGACAACATAGACAACACAGCAGCTGTGGGGTTATAGACAACATAGACAACACAGTAGCTGTGGGGTTTTAGACATCATAGACAATATAGACAACACAGTAGCTGTGGGGTTATAGACAACATAGACAACACAGTAGCTGTGGGGTTATAGACAACATAGACAACATAGTAGCTGTGGGGTTATAGACAACATAGACAACACAGTAGCTGTGGGGTTTTAGACAACATAGACAACACAGCAGCTGTGAGGTTATAGACAACATAGACAACACAGTAGCTGTGGGGTCATCGACAACATAGACAACACAGTAGGTGTGGGGTTATAGACAACATAAACAACACAGTAGCTGTGGGGTTGTAGACAACATAGACAACACAGCAGCTGTGGGGTCATCGACAACATAGACAACACAGTAGCTGTGGGGTTATAGACAACATAGACACCACAGTAGATGTGGGGTTATAGACAACATAGACAACACAGTAGCTGTGGGGTTATAGACAACATAGACAACACAGTAGCTGTGGGGTTATAGATAACATAGACAACACATCAGCTGTGGGGATATAGACAACATAGACAACTCAGTAGCTGTGGGGTTATAGACAACATAGACAACACAGTAGCTGTGGGGTTATAGACATCATAGACAATATAGACAACACAGTAGCTGTGGGGTTATAGACAACATAGACAACACAGTAGCTGTGGGGTTATAGACAACATAGACAACATAGTAGCTGTGGGGTTATAGACAACATAGACAACACAGTAGCTGTGGGGTTATAGATAACATAGACAACACAGTAGCTGTGGGGTTATAGACAACATAGACAACACAGTAGCTGTGGGGTTATAGACAACATAGACAACACAGCAGCTGTGGGGTTATAGACAACATAGACAACACAGAAGCTGTGGGGTTATAGACAACATAGACAACACAGCAGCTGTGGGGTTATAGATAACATAGACAACACAGTAGCTGTGGGGTTATACATAACTTAGACAACACAGTAGCTGTGGGGTTATAGACAACACAGCAGCTGTGTAGTTATAGACAACATAGACAACACAGCAGCTGTGGGGTTATAGATAACATAGACAACACAGTAGCTGTGGGGTTATAGATAACATAGACAACACAGTAGCTGTGGGGTTAAAGACAACACAGCAGCTGTGGGGTTATAGACAACATAGACAACACAGTTGCTGTGGCTTTATAGACAACATAGACAACACAGTAGCTGTGGGGTTATAGACAACATAGACAACACAGTAGCTGTGGGGTTATAGACAACATAGACAACACAGTAGCTGTGGGGTTATAGACAACATAGACAACACAGTAGCTGTGGGGTTATAGACAACATAGACAACACAGTAGCTGTGGGGTTATAGACAACATAGACAACACAGTATCTGTTGGGTTATAGACAACATAGACAGCACAGTAGCTGTGGGGTTATAGACAACATAGACAACACAGTAGCTGTGGGGTTATAGACAACATAGACAACACAGTAGCTGTGGGGTTATAGACAACATAGACAACACAGTAGCTGTGGGGTTATAGACAACGCATTAGCTGTGGGGTTATAGACAACATAGACAACACAGTAGCTGTGGGGTTATAGACAACATAGACAACACAGTAGCTGTTGGATTATAGACAACATAGACAACACAGTAGCTGTGGGGTTATAGACAACATAGACAACACAGTAGCTGTGGGGTTATAGACAGCATGGACAACACAGCAGCTGTGGGGTTATAGATAACATAGACAACACAGTAGCTGTGGGGTTATAGATAACATAGACAACACAGTAGCTGTGGGGTTATAGACAACACAGCAGCTTTGGTGTTATAGACAACATAGACAACACAGTAGCTGTGGCTTTATAGACAACATAGACAACACAGTAGCTGTGGGGTTATAGACAACATAGACAACACAGTAGCTGTGGGGTTATAGACAACATAGACAACACAGTAGCTGTGGTGTTATAGACAACATACACAACACAGTAGGTGTGGGGTTATAGACAACATAAACAACACAGTAGCTGTGGGGTTATAGACAACATAGACAACACAGCAGCTGTGGGGTCATCGACAACATAGACAACACAGTAGCTGTGGGGTTATAGACAACATAGACACCACAGTAGCTGTGGGGTTATAGACAACATAGACAACACAGTAGCTGTGGGGTTATAGACAACATAGACAACACAGTAGCTGTGGGGTTACAGATAACATAGACAACACATCAGCTGTGGCTTATAGACAACATAGACAACTCAGTAGCTGTGGGGTTATAGACAACATAGACAACACAGCAGCTGTGGTGTTATAGACAACACAGTAGCTGTGGGGTTTTAGACATCATAGACAATATAGACAACACAGTAGCTGTGGGGTTATAGACAACATAGACAACACAGTAGCTGTGGGGTTATAGACAACATAGACAACATAGTAGCTGTGGGGTTATAGACAACATAGACAACACAGTAGCTGTGGGGTTATAGACAACATAGACAACACAGTAGCTGTGGGGTTATAGACAGCATGGACAACACAGCAGCTGTGGGGTTATAGATAACATAGACAACACAGTAGCTGTGGGGTTATAGATAACATAGACAACACAGTAGCTGTGGGGTTATAGACAACACAGCAGCTTTGGTGTTATAGACAACATAGACAACACAGTAGCTGTGGCTTTATAGACAACATAGACAACACAGTAGCTGTGGGGTTATAGACAACATAGACAACACAGTAGCTGTGGGGTTATAGACAACATAGACAACACAGTAGCTGTGGTGTTATAGACAACATACACAACACAGTAGGTGTGGGGTTATAGACAACATAAACAACACAGTAGCTGTGGGGTTATAGACAACATAGACAACACAGCAGCTGTGGGGTCATCGACAACATAGACAACACAGTAGCTGTGGGGTTATAGACAACATAGACACCACAGTAGCTGTGGGGTTATAGACAACATAGACAACACAGTAGCTGTGGGGTTATAGACAACATAGACAACACAGTAGCTGTGGGGTTACAGATAACATAGACAACACATCAGCTGTGGCTTATAGACAACATAGACAACTCAGTAGCTGTGGGGTTATAGACAACATAGACAACACAGCAGCTGTGGTGTTATAGACAACACAGTAGCTGTGGGGTTTTAGACATCATAGACAATATAGACAACACAGTAGCTGTGGGGTTATAGACAACATAGACAACACAGTAGCTGTGGGGTTATAGACAACATAGACAACACAGCAGCTGTGGGGTCATCGACAACATAGACAACACAGTAGCTGTGGGGTTATAGACAACATAGACACCACAGTAGCTGTGGGGTTATAGACAACATAGACAACACAGTAGCTGTGGGGTTATAGACAACATAGACAACACAGTAGCTGTGGGGTTATAGATAACATAGACAACACATCAGCTGTGGCTTATAGACAACATAGACAACTCAGTAGCTGTGGGGTTATAGACAACATAGACAACACAGCAGCTGTGGGGTTATAGACAACATAGACAACACAGTAGCTGTGGGGTTTTAGACATCATAGACAATATAGACAACACAGTAGCTGTGGGGTTATAGACAACATAGACAACACAGTAGCTGTGGGGTTATAGACAACATAGACAACATAGTAGCTGTGGGGTTATAGACAACATAGACAACACAGTAGCTGTGGGGTTTTAGACAACATAGACAACACAGCAGCTGTGAGGTTATAGACAACATAGACAACACAGTAGCTGTGGGGTCATCGACAACATAGACAACACAGTAGGTGTGGGGTTATAGACAACATAAACAACACAGTAGCTGTGGGGTTGTAGACAACATAGACAACACAGCAGCTGTGGGGTCATCGACAACATAGACAACACAGTAGCTGTGGGGTTATAGACAACATAGACACCACAGTAGATGTGGGGTTATAGACAACATAGACAACACAGTAGCTGTGGGGTTATAGACAACATAGACAACACAGTAGCTGTGGGGTTATAGATAACATAGACAACACATCAGCTGTGGGGATATAGACAACATAGACAACTCAGTAGCTGTGGGGTTATAGACAACATAGACAACACAGTAGCTGTGGGGTTATAGACATCATAGACAATATAGACAACACAGTAGCTGTGGGGTTATAGACAACATAGACAACACAGTAGCTGTGGGGTTATAGACAACATAGACAACATAGTAGCTGTGGGGTTATAGACAACATAGACAACACAGTAGCTGTGGGGTTATAGATAACATAGACAACACAGTAGCTGTGGGGTTATAGACAACATAGACAACACAGTAGCTGTGGGGTTATAGACAACATAGACAACACAGCAGCTGTGGGGTTATAGACAACATAGACAACACAGTAGCTGTGGGGTTATAGACAACATAGACAACACAGCAGCTGTGGGGTTATAGATAACATAGACAACACAGTAGCTGTGGGGTTATACATAACTTAGACAACACAGTAGCTGTGGGGTTATAGACAACACAGCAGCTGTGTAGTTATAGACAACATAGACAACACAGCAGCTGTGGGGTTATAGATAACATAGACAACACAGTAGCTGTGGGGTTATAGATAACATAGACAACACAGTAGCTGTGGGGTTAAAGACAACACAGCAGCTGTGGGGTTATAGACAACATAGACAACACAGTTGCTGTGGCTTTATAGACAACATAGACAACACAGTAGCTGTGGGGTTATAGACAACATAGACAACACAGTAGCTGTGGGGTTATAGACAACATAGACAACACAGTAGCTGTGGGGTTATAGACAACATAGACAACACAGTAGCTGTGGGGTTATAGACAACATAGACAACACAGTAGCTGTGGGGTTATAGACAACATAGACAACACAGTATCTGTTGGGTTATAGACAACATAGACAGCACAGTAGCTGTGGGGTTATAGACAACATAGACAACACAGTAGCTGTGGGGTTATAGACAACATAGACAACACAGTAGCTGTGGGGTTATAGACAACATAGACAACACAGTAGCTGTGGGGTTATAGACAACGCATTAGCTGTGGGGTTATAGACAACATAGACAACACAGTAGCTGTGGGGTTATAGACAACATAGACAACACAGTAGCTGTTGGATTATAGACAACATAGACAACACAGTAGCTGTGGGGTTATAGACAACATAGACAACACAGTAGCTGTGGGGTTATAGACAGCATGGACAACACAGCAGCTGTGGGGTTATAGATAACATAGACAACACAGTAGCTGTGGGGTTATAGATAACATAGACAACACAGTAGCTGTGGGGTTATAGACAACACAGCAGCTTTGGTGTTATAGACAACATAGACAACACAGTAGCTGTGGCTTTATAGACAACATAGACAACACAGTAGCTGTGGGGTTATAGACAACATAGACAACACAGTAGCTGTGGGGTTATAGACAACATAGACAACACAGTAGCTGTGGTGTTATAGACAACATACACAACACAGTAGGTGTGGGGTTATAGACAACATAAACAACACAGTAGCTGTGGGGTTATAGACAACATAGACAACACAGCAGCTGTGGGGTCATCGACAACATAGACAACACAGTAGCTGTGGGGTTATAGACAACATAGACACCACAGTAGCTGTGGGGTTATAGACAACATAGACAACACAGTAGCTGTGGGGTTATAGACAACATAGACAACACAGTAGCTGTGGGGTTACAGATAACATAGACAACACATCAGCTGTGGCTTATAGACAACATAGACAACTCAGTAGCTGTGGGGTTATAGACAACATAGACAACACAGCAGCTGTGGTGTTATAGACAACACAGTAGCTGTGGGGTTTTAGACATCATAGACAATATAGACAACACAGTAGCTGTGGGGTTATAGACAACATAGACAACACAGTAGCTGTGGGGTTATAGACAACATAGACAACATAGTAGCTGTGGGGTTATAGACAACATAGACAACACAGTAGCTGTGGGGTTTTAGACAACATAGACAACACAGCAGCTGTGAGGTTATAGACAACATAGACAACACAGTAGCTGTGGGGTCATCGACAACATAGACAACACAGTAGGTGTGGGGTTATAGACAACATAAACAACACAGTAGCTGTGGGGTTATAGACAACATAGACAACACAGCAGCTGTGGGGTCATCGACAACATAGACAACACAGTAGCTGTGGGGTTATAGACAACATAGACACCACAGTAGATGTGGGGTTATAGACAACATAGACAACACAGTAGCTGTGGGGTTATAGACAACATAGACAACACAGTAGCTGTGGGGTTATAGATAACATAGACAACACATCAGCTGTGGGGATATAGACAACATAGACAACTCAGTAGCTGTGGGGTTATAGACAACATAGACAACACAGTAGCTGTGGGGTTATAGACATCATAGACAATATAGACAACACAGTAGCTGTGGGGTTATAGACAACATAGACAACACAGTAGCTGTGGGGTTATAGACAACATAGACAACATAGTAGCTGTGGGGTTATAGACAACATAGACAACACAGTAGCTGTGGGGTTATAGACAACATAGACAACACAGCAGCTGTGGGGTTATAGACAACATAGACAACACAGCAGCTGTGGGGTTATAGACAGCATAGACAACACAGTAGCTGTGGGGTTATAGACAACATAGACAACACAGCAGCTGTGGGGTTATAGATAACATAGACAACACAGTAGCTGTGGGGTTATACATAACTTAGACAACACAGTAGCTGTGGGGTTATAGACAACACAGCAGCTGTGTAGTTATAGACAACATAGACAACACAGCAGCTGTGGGGTTATAGATAACATAGACAACACAGTAGCTGTGGGGTTATAGATAACATAGACAACACAGTAGCTGTGGGGTTAAAGACAACACAGCAGCTGTGGGGTTATAGACAACATAGACAACACAGTAGCTGTGGCTTTATAGACAACATAGACAACACAGTAGCTGTGGGGTTATAGACAACATAGACAACACAGTAGCTGTGGGGTTATAGACAACATAGACAACACAGTAGCTGTGGGGTTATAGACAACATAGACAACACAGTAGCTGTGGGGTTATAGACAACATAGAAAACACAGTAGCTGTGCGGTTATAGACAACATAGACAACACAGTATCTGTTGGGTTATAGACAACATAGACAACACAGTAGCTGTGGGGTTATAGACAACATAGACAACACAGTAGCTGTGGGGTTATAGACAACATAGACAACACAGTAGCTGTGGTGTTATAGACAACATAGACAACACAGTAGCTGTGGGGTTATAGACAACGCATTAGCTGTGGGGTTATAGACAACATAGACAACACAGTAGCTGTGGGGTTATAGACAACATAGACAACACAGTAGCTGTTTGATTATAGACAACATAGACAACACAGTAGCTGTGGGGTTATAGACAACATAGACAACACAGTAGCTGTGGGGTTATAGACAGCATAGACAACACAGCAGCTGTGGGGTTATAGATAACATAGACAACACAGTAGCTGTGGGGTTATAGATAACATAGACAACACAGTAGCTGTGGGGTTATAGACAACACAGCAGCTGTGGTGTTATAGACAACATAGACAACACAGTAGCTGTGGCTTTATAGACAACATAGACAACACAGTAGCTGTGGGGTTATAGACAACATAGACAACACAGTAGCTGTGGTGTTATAGACAACATAGACAACAAAGTAGCTGTGGGTTTATAGACAACATAGACAACACAGTAGCTGTTGGGTTATAGACAACATAGACAACACAGTATCTGTGGGGTTATAGACAACATAGACAACACAGTAGCTGTGGGGTTATAGATAACATAGACAACACAGTAGCTGTGGGGTTATATACAACATAGACAACACAATAGCTGTGGGGTTATAGACAAAGCATTAGCTGTGGGGTTATAGACAACATAGACAACACAGCAACTGTTGGGTTATAGATAACATAGACAACTCGGCAGCTATTGAGTCATCGACAACATACATAACAGCAACTGCGGGGTCATTAACAACAGACAACACAGCCCCTGTTGATTCATCAACAACATAGACAACACAGCAGCTTTCAGATCATGAACAACATAAAAAAAAGTACGTAGCTGTAAGACCATCAACAACAATCAACACAATCGACTGTGGGGTCATCGACAACTTAGACAACGTAACAGCTTTAGGATCATAAACAAAATAAACAACTCAGTATTTGTGGGATTATTAACAACATAGACAACACCCCACTTGTGAGATCATCAACAACATGGACAACAATCCACTTGTGTGATCATCAACAACATGGACAACACCCGAAATGTAAGATAATCAACAACAGACAACACAGCAGCTGTGAGATCATCAACAACACATCTATAGCAGTGGTTCTCAACCTGTGGGGAATTCCCCATAAATTTTTTTTTTATTTGGCTTCTCTTTTACGGTTCTATTTTTCTCGCTCTTCTGAATTCGTTTCATAACGTAAGCAGACCTTTTTTTCCATATCCTTTACAAGACATTGCAGTGAACACCAGCATTTTTCAGCTGCTGTTAATGACTTGGCAATTTATACGTTCAGTAGTTTGTCATTGCTTTCTGAACGACCGTCTCACATACTACCATACGTAACCAGCGCGGCCCGATCCGTTGCCGAATCTCGCGCAGCTGTGTTTCGTACGTGAGTATATGGGATTACGAACAACGTCCTTAACCCCTTCGTCAGGGAGACCGTAAGTAGACCTGCAAATATCATGTTATGTAGACGTCTAGACTAGACTAGTTCTAGTATATGTTAGTAAATTTAGCTTCCATTTTTACGTATACTGTGTAGGGGCGGGGGAATTTATAAGCGGGGAAAAAAAGGGGGGGGGGAGGGAATGACATTCTGAACATATGGTGAAGGGGTGTAAGGGCCAAACAAGGTTGAGAAAAACTAATCTATAGGATCATCGGCGACAAACTGTTGTAATATGTCGACATCGAAAAAACGAATCAATAGCTGTGGAATCATCAACAACAAACAAAACAGCAGATACGGGATCATCAACAACATAAACAAATCAACCGCTCAGTAAACATCAAGACCATAGACACAGCTCCTTGATACAGGATGTATTACACGGATGAGTCGATTTGGGGGAGGGGGGGGGGCGTAAAGTAGTAAGATTTAAGAGTAAATTTTAAAGGCGATAAGATCGACTTAACTGGACAATCTCTCTCTCTCTCTCTCTCTCTCTCTCTCTCTCTCTCTCTCTCTCTCTCTCTCTCTCTCTCTCTCTCTCTGCAGAACGGCATTACGTTATCCGAGAGCATCGTACAAGGCATAAACTCCTAGTTCCGGCAATGTCTCCCTGTGGTCTCGGAAAAAGGAGGAGGAAGATAACGCTACAGCCGGGCGGATAACATTAAGAGACTGAGTAAATCAAGTATGTTTGCGTTCACATTGAAGATGCAGGGGAGAAAGTGTTACAGACGTATTACAACTTACCTTCATTGCGAAGATGGCACTGAAAAGTGATGCTCACAGTGTCGCTTGTCGTCCCTGGGGGGAAAGTGGAATCAACAAGCACACCTATTAATTATCCTTGTCTAGGTTTTCCTCTGCTGGTGGACCTTTGTCTACACCCCCCCCCCCTTTTATTTTTAAAGTCTTTTAATCACTATCTCTCTCTCTCTCTCTCTTCAACAGACAATACCCCCCTTCACGTTCCTTCAGCACATACCTCCACTAACACAGGTTTCGAACAAAATGATAAAACATTTATTGCAGAAAAGTGTCAGTTGAGTGTGCAATGTATGTGTGTGAATATATGTGATGTGATCTATCTTGAATGTGTGACAGAATATGCTCTAGGATCAGTATCAGAGTGTTTCCTCATTATACAGCCATTCGACGTCACCATTCACATAACAGGAAATAGCTCACCCAGGAGTGTCTTTCTGCCTGATGCTGATTTTCTTCCCACTCTGTTCTGGAAACTCGTAAATAATAGGATATCCACGGATTTATTGTTGTTAGTTTTTTTTTCTTCACCTCACAGGTATAAATCCGTTCAATGGGAAATCATTATAGTTCAATGAATATCTGTTCATCAATGTTTGCTTCACTTACGTATGGTCCTCTAGTTTTTCACACACGATATAAAGTCGGTAATATATTCATGGTATTAAAGAAGATAAACACCGATTCACCACATATAGTCTTTCCACTGTAGTTTGTCACTCGTGGAAAAATGGTAATGCACGTTTTTTTTCCCCTTTAGGAATGGTTTATCGTACATAGTTCTGGTCGTCATTTGGCTATTGGTCTTGAATACCTTCATTGAGCATCTCACGTAGATTGATGCAATTAGTTTCGTTGGTCCTATTAATTCACACTAGTCTGACCAATTACTTCTGTTCAGATTGGTAACCACTTTCAATGTCAAATGCAGGGAACCTGTTGAGTAAAACAACAACCTGTGAGAGAACCTCAACTCCGACCTATGATATGTGAATGTAGGTAATCGGCGATATTCAGTAAATAACCTCTATAGATTCTACTAGAGCTATATACTTGTATTAGACAGAGTAGTGCAGCACTCTACCCTATACCAGGTAAAAGAAAGACACGCTAAAGCATAGCACATAAATCCTAGTATAGACTTATCCTTCTGACTGTACAGACACCTTACTCTACACAACCTAAATCACTCTTCAGCCTAATGCTGTCGACTCTCTATACTACGTTTACACACGAAAATTCCCTATGCTAGCGTTTTACTCTACATCTATATATATAATCACCTTATTGAATTTTATTTGGGGCCTAGAAGTACATCATTTAATTCCCATGAAGGGACAGGGCTGGTTATCTTTACACAACCTAAACTCTGTGATATATTTTCTATGTCGGCACTGAATCAAATCCACACCCGCCGATCGTAAATGAATCCTTCAACTGATTTAAAACAGTAAATTCAGTCCAAAGTTATTGGCTGGACTACGTCACTTGTTTTGTTCTTAACCCTCCGCCTCTGTTCGTTTCCCTGGTTGTTTTATCTCCGTACAGCCGTACTGATCACCGTCTTTAATAAAGACGATCTCCGTTCTATCGGGATTTCTTCCGTTAGATCAAAGGACCCCGGTCACAGTATTTCAACCCGATCCAACTGTTTGATCATGCTTCGAACTTCACGGAGATAAACGCTCTTCCTTGACATCGTTAATTATCCTTTGATCTCGCCTAGTTTTTTCCGGAGACCACGTGATCTACGTTCACGTCTTTCAAAAGTACGGCGATTGTTTGAAGTAACGATCGTTTCCCTGAAAAAATTACAGGACCGTCACTTTCTCACTTAACGGTTTCTGTCGTTTAATCCATTAGGAGCGACACCTGCCAGCCAACTCACGACACACAGACATTCCGCCCGAGTCGACTATTACTGTGCTTGCTTTAACAGCGAGCTTACTCCTGGGCTTTGGATTGGAGACTTGACAATGTTTAGTTTAGTTTAGTCGACGGATCAACATCACGGCACACGGGTGCAACCCATAAGTGCTCCGTTCTACTCCTAACTCAAGCCTGAGTCCGGATAATCTCAGCTCAGTGCACGAGCTCCGTAGAACTGGCGATGATCCTAAAATACTTTGGGTAGATTTTTAACTCGAAATTTTGCCCGGGCAGCGCCGTTAGGCTACTCTTTTTCGATTTCCAACTGCCAAGGGATTTTTTTACGTGCGCAACAATACACACGGATGTCCGATCTCACTACCCAGAGACCAGGGGAAATTTTGTTACCAGAAGTCCACGTGAAAAAATCCCAGCCCTCACCGACGCTTGACCCCGGGACCTCCAGCACTCGAGGTGGACACCATACCTCGAGACCACTCAGCCCCCTAGACTTGACAACGAAATACCTGAAACCCACGAGACTGTTAAACAATGAAGTACACGAGGCACGTGAGACGTAAATACCCGAAACCCGTAGAGCAGTGTTTCCCAACCTTTTTTGTACCATGCCCCACTTAAGCCTCTCTAAATTTCATATTGCCCCCCTCCCCCGCCCCATGCCCCCCCCCCTCAACATATACATTATTTTTAATATTCAAAAATTGAAATGTTCACTAAAGAAACTTGAATGATAGGTTTTAGGAAGAAATCACTAGGTAATTATTGAGCAAACACAGTAAGTAAATTTTCAAAACATATAATGGAGAACTGAAATTCAAGTACAAAATAATTTTAATGAACGATTTTTCTATATTATTTTAATTATTAATAATTATTTATTATTTAAATTTAGTGAGATCCTTGCGCTTGATGCTTGCTGCAAAGAGATCTTATGTCAGGTTCCAATTTAGTTAACTTCAGTCTCAAGTCTCCCCGTTTTGTTATATTCAGCCGATTTCTTCCATTTTAGAATTGCCCCCCTTAACAGTCAAATTGCCCCCCTGTGGGGCGTGGGCCCCACGTTGGGAAACACTGCCGTAGAGGGACTATTACCAACACAGGTCAAATTCCAGCCTGTCCGTACGTGCTTTATGAATCGCGACCTGGTTACAACCTAATGTGCCCCTCCGCAGATGTAGTTCCAGAATCAGCCTTGCTCATCCTGCGTGTTTCTGTTCTTGGAAATAGTAAAATGAACTCCGCACCACAGGCCCCGCGTAGGTGGTAGCCTGGTACTCAGTCCGAGGACAAATCTCTGCATCAGCAACCCCACTCCGATAGAGGCAAGCACTTTTTAAAGGTTCAGACTACCTGGAGGAAAATAGTCCGATCTTAAAGAGTTAAAACTTATAGTCATCTAGCTAGAGGATTTGATGAGCTAAAGAAGAACAAACAACAACAGTTCACCTAAACGAACATCCCTTGAAACAAGTAAAGAGTTTCAAGTACCTAGGAAGTATAATATCATCAAATGGCAGATCAGAAGACAAGATCGAAAATAGGTGCAAAAAGGCAAATCAACTCATTGGACAAATGGCACCAATACTAAAGAACAAACATGTATCAATAACTACTAAGAAAGCACTTTACAACACAATCTTCCTGCTAACTCTATGCTACCAATGCCAAACCTGGACAATGGCAGAAAAAGAGAAAAGAAAATCACAACAACAGAAATGAGGTTCCTGAGAAGAATACTCAACGTATCAAGAAGAGATAAGATCAGAAATGAAGAAATCAGGACTAAAGTGGGGGTTAAAGCAGCACTAGATTTTATCAGAAAGCAGCAAGTCAAATGGTTTGGCCATGCAAGTAGGTTACCAGTCAACAGCATACCACAACAAGCAATGATGTACAGACCAGATGGAACCAGAGGAAGAGGCCGACCACGTAAACGTTGGACGGAGGGAATAGCAGAGTCCATGGGAATATCGATACATGAAACCCATAATCGGGCACTCTCACGAAGTTTATACTTCACCTCGACACCGCAAGGTACAAGAGAAACATGATGAGATGAGATGAGAAAGAGTTAGACTCCACAGCCTTCTGGAGGATTCTATGAGCTTAAAGAGTTAGAACTCATAGTCTTCTGGAGGTTTTGATGAGCTTAAAGAGTTAGAACTCACAGTTGTCTAGAGGATTTGATGAGCTTAAAGAGTTAGAACTCAGTCTTCTGGAGGATTTGATGAACTTAACGAGTTAGAACTCACAGTTGTCTAGAGGATTTGATGAGCTTAAAGAGTTAGAACTCACAGTCTTCTAGAGGATTTGATGAGCATCCAACATTGAGCTTAGGAGTTCAAGCAATTGCATGTCTAGACCTGTGCAGCCCACAGAACCAGCTGCGATAGAACGCGTAGCTGTAGACCCCAGTACTCTACCCCTGAGTTATCTACTCCTGGCAGCCATGTTAGGGGTTATAGTCTCGATTGCTTGGGGCGGAGTGGTTCCAAGATGTCCACCTCCGCCTCAAGCAGACCCCGTTTGCTTCACGGTGAGTACTCTAGATGTTTACACAGGAAGAAACATATTGTTATACTCTCTTCTTGTGATCCTATGGCAGTGGATCGGACAAGTAGTCTACTCGGACAAGGGTGAAAAATTGGGATGACCTTTATCCACGTTAAAAACCCCTCGGCAGTTGAAAGTCAAACAGAGCAGGCCCAGTGAGCCGCTCTCCAGGAACATCTACAAAACAAAACAAAACAAAACAACAACAACAACAACAAAGTTAGTTCCGTATCGTTTACAGGACGTCGCAGTCAAGCACGGTATTTTTTTTTTGTTTTTTGTTTTTTTTGGCTGTTTGTAATTTCTTGGCAAGTTTACGTTCAGTAGTTTGAAAATAACAAAAACTACCCTCATAAATATGTATGGCATATATAGAGTTGCTTCAAACACATTTGGACCTCGCTACCGGGTTTGTGCACTGTTCAGAGATTATCCTTGTGTGATCTATGGGAGGAGATATCCGCGTGGAATAGGAGTGGTCTTTTAGAAATCAGTCCATTGAAACCCAACCTTCAGTAGGCGTTGGGGGATTAATGTAGGCATACCACGTGGCTGCAACAAAAGAAGGCATAAAGTGAACATCAGCAGACACTCGCCATTCATTCATTCATTCATTCATTGATTCATTCATTCATTCATTCATTCATTCGTTCATTCATTCATTCATACCTGTCTTATCCTTTTTACGTAGAGATGTTAATTCTTGCAAAGCTCATGGGAAAGGTTTGTGTTTATGTATGTCGCAGTTAATCGCTATTATTACTCGCACATATAAACGCGCGCTCGCACAAAGAGAAAGAGAGATGGGGGGTGGGGGGGGGGTGAAGAGCGAGAGGGATAAAAAAGAGAGATAGAGAGCGAGGGAAATAGAGAGAGAGAGAGAGAGAGAGAGAGAGAGAGAGAGAGTTAGACAGAGTGTGTGTGAGAGAGAGAGAGAGAGAGAGAGAGAGAGAGAGAGTTAGACAGAGAGTGAGAGAGAGAGAGTTATATATAGGAAGAGAGAGTTAGAAGAGAGAGAGAGAGAGAGAGAGAGAGAGAGAGAGAGAGAGAGAGCAGGATCATATATACGCAGCCAACACCAAACACTGTTCTATTCTGAGTAGAACTGCCTCCTTCCCTACTCCCCCTACCCCCCCCCCCTCCAGACATTTTTTAAGTCTTTCGAAATGCCCCCCCCCCCCTCCCCCGGTCATGTCCTATCGCTGTATTATTGCAGCAGGAAGTGCACTATCTGGTATGTTATTGATTCTGCGGTCAGAGGTCGAGCTAGGGTCGACAACTAAGGAGAGCAAGCATATTCATATCTGCATTCGAACACTCCAGGTCACCCCCCCCCCCCCCCCCCCTGGTGGATTTTATGACACAAGTAAACAAGGCGCCCTTTTCTAGAAATATGGCACTCTGACAGCAGTCACCACCCTTGATCCCTCTTGACCCCTCCCCAAATAGTTGCACCACTGCCTGTAGTACCAACAAATACGAGGGTGTGTGTGTGTGTGTGTGTGTATGTGTGTGTGTGTGTGTGCGTGTGTGTGTGTATGTGTGTGTAAAAATAAAATAAAAATTTATCATTTTTCGATGTGGTCACCGCTGCGTTCAATGCAAGACCTCCAGCGCCGATAAATTGCTTGGATTCCTCTAGAAAAAATTATCGTGATCGCATGTGTTACCACTCATGCACCACTTACTACTACTGTACCCCTTCATCGGACCGAAAAGTTTTGAAACTTCCTAATCCACTCATGCACTTGCTGGGATGACAGGCATACAGCGCCATGTATGGCGCCTCTTTAGTGCATGTAGAAAGTGGGACGGCCATTTTAAAACTGTCATTGTGATGTCACCATGTTCCTCTGCACCGTGATGTCACGTGCTAAGCACTCTTGATATCTTTAACAACACTATTGACAGGTTACAAGACAATGGCATGGCTTTTGCAATTTCTAGCAAACATTTAAGATTTTTATGCCCCCTCGTTTATTGGCTTCTTAATCATTTAAAAAAGAAAAATAAATAAAAAGACGAAAACGCCAAAAGTTGTACACACGAAGAAACTGCACGTGGGAGGAGAGCCATGTTAGATCATGAGGAGGTCAGTATATGAAGAGCTAAGTTAGTTGCATATCCACTACAGGACACTACAGTCAACTTTAGCATTTTTTTTTTTTTTTTTTTGCTGTTGTGATTTCTTGGCAAGTTTACTTCCAGTAGTTTGCCATTGCTTTCTGAACGATCGGCACCCATACCATTTCGTAAAATACCAATGCAACGCTGTCTGCTGCCAAATCGCTCGCAGCTGTTTCGAAAGCGGGTATGCGGGATCACGAACTTCGTCTGAACCCTTTCGCCACGGAGCAGAAGAGTAGAGAATTTTACAGGCCACATGGTCGACTTGGGCGTTTATTCCACATGGTTCCGTCTCTCTCCACAGGGCGGCCTGCTTAAAGCGAACTCTGCAGCTCCAGCAACGACCCCCAGAAGTCTCCGAGGCAAATGTACTCGTGAACCGAACCGACAACCTTCGGAATCGAACCTACAATCTTCGGAGCGAGAGGTATCCGGTGTCGTACACACTTCGCCGCCGAGACACCCCTCCCCTTCCCCAAGAGTAAAGAGTATGTTAGTAACGTACAAGCCAGCTTCAGTGCCTCGCCGCTAACTGGGTCCTGGGAGTTAGCCCCATATGTGTGGAGACCATAGGGCAGTGGACGAGTGATGAAGTTGGTATCATGCTGCCGCCTGTACTTTTCTTGATATTTTCTGGCAGCCCTTTGATTTTGATGCTGGGTGGATATTATCACTTAAGCCACAGTGCGTGTTGATGAGGACTCAAAACACACGACCACCGTGTATATATGTAAAAAAAAAATGTTTTGCATATCCTTTACAGGACATCGCTGTCAACATCAGCATCTTTCAGCTGTATGTTGATTTCTTGGCAAGATTACGCTCAGTAGTTTGCCATTGCTTTCTGAGCGGCCGGCTCAGTTATCCCGCAAGTCACCAGCGGGGGTCGAACCACTCCCAGCTCTCGCCCTGCTACGAGACTCTGCGTGATAAACGGGATTACGGAGAAAGTGTTGTAACCCCTCGGCCAGAGAGACCGGTACCGTATATATATATATATATTATATATATATATATATATATATATATATATATATATATATATATATATCCATCCATCCATCATGTGCCATGCCGGTAAGCGTGGGCGGTCATGTTCTGCCTTCTCACTCGATCACCAGAGTCGTGGATCAGCTCCGTGTTTCTGTCTCGACAAGGCCAAGCCATCCAGGTACTTGCTTCTAGGTCTTCCCCTTGGTCTGTTCCCCTCGATCTTACCAGTTGTCACCAAGTTCTCCAAATCATTTCTTCTCATAACATGCCCAAAAAAGTTTGACTGTCTACGTCTAATGACTCTAATCTCTCTCTCTCTCTCTCTCTCTCTCTCTCTCTCTCTCTCTCTCTCTCTCTCTCTCTCTCTCTCTCTCTCTCTCTCTCTCTCTCTCTCTCTATATATATATATATATATATATATATATATATATATATATATATATATATATATATAATCATCATCCAGTGCCTGGCCAGCTGGCGTGGCGATCATGCCTCTCCACCCACAAATTACGACCTCCAACGTTATGGATCAATTTGTGTCTTGACTCCCTTCCTTGTCAAGACACAAGACTGTCAATAATCTTTTCAGGCTGTCTTCCTCTATCTCTCTTTCCGCAAATCTTTCCGGTTTTCACAACATGTTCCAGTTTTTGTCTTCTCATAACGTGGCCAAAAAAAACGAGGACTGCCTCTTTCTGATGTTTGTGATAAGTTGTCTTTGCGATCCAGCTTCTCCTAAATCGCCCTGATTCCTATTTTTGGCTGTCGAAATAATTTTCAGCATCTTTCTATAACAGCACATGTATGTGTTTGAGTGCGTGTGAGTGTGAGTGTTTTTTTTTTTTTTTTTATTAAAAAAAAACATACATATAAAACACTAAAGTATCTGGAATGTAAATAAATGTTACAGAAAATTCTTAGAATATATAGGATTAATAAGAAGGGAAAAAAACAAATTACTGGCATTCTGAAACATCTGAATAGCATACTTATCTCGTAACTAAGCAGGGACCATAGATGTGTCTGAATCAACATAAACTGGAGAAACCAGACCTTGAACTTCCCTATCAGTCAGCTCCTGTCGACAGATTTCAGACCGGTTTCAACTGTCTCTGAGAAAAATGTGAAACGAACCCATGACATTCAGACCGCGAGGCAGACGGCTTAACTGCGTCGCCACGGAGACAGTATATAAACATATTTGTAATGAAGCTATTCGGTGTGGAACTATGCAGTTGTTTCGTCATTAACAACCAATATTGAGTTGAACTGAACTGGAGATAACTCATATATTTTTTCGTTTGCACATATTCTAATTGGCTTCTTTCCCTTGTATTACATATTCAGAATGAAGGTGTAACTTACGGTTACTGTTGTCTCCCCAGCGTTAGCATAGTTGATAGGTAGCTGCGCTGATAACGTAACGAGCTCGGTTGGGAGAGGGTGGTCAACGCGTGCGCTCGTCGTCTCTCTAAGTGAGGGCAGGACTGGCCACCCATTCCTCTGTGCATTTAGGCCCTATCACATCACAGATGGATGACTGTTAACTGCATCAAGACATTTAGACAACAAAGACTGTTGTCTCTACAGTTTGACGTCTAATCTGCGATGAAAGTTTCATGTATGATGGTCATAAACCATTCTTAGCTTATGTGTAACTATTGTCAATATCATGCAGTCTGCATCTATTGCCACGATCACGCAGTGCATATCTATTTCCACGATCATGCAGTGTGCAACAATTGCCAAGATCATGCAGTGCATATCTATTTCCACGATCATGCAGTGTGCAACAATTGCCACGATCATGCAGTGCATATCTATTTCCACGATCATGCAGTGTGCAACAATTGCCACGATCATGCAGTGCATATCTATTTCCACGATCATGCAGTGTGCAACAATCGCCACGATCATGCAGTGCATATCTATTTCCACGATCATGCAGTGTGCAACAATCGCCACGATCATGCAGTGCATATCTATTTCCACGATCATTCAGTGTGCAACAATTGCCAAGATCATGCAGTGTGCAACACTTGCCAGTGTAGTGTTCAACTATTGTCAGGACCATGCAGTGTGCATCTATTGCCACGATCATGTAGTGTGCATCTATTTCTACGATCGTGCAGTGTGCATTTATTACCAAGATCACGCAGTCTACATCTATTGCCACGACCATGCAGTGTGCATCTATTACCACGACCATGCAGTGTGCATCTATTGCCACGACCATACAGTGTGCATCTATTACCACGACCATGCAGTGTGCAACTATTGCCACGACCATGCAGTGTGCAACTATTGCCACGACCATGCAGTGTGCATCTATTACCACGACCATGCAGTGTGCATCTATTACCACGACCATGCAGTGTGCATCTATTACCACGACCATGCAGTGTGCATCTATTACCACGACCATGCAGTGTGCAACTATTGCCACGACCATGCAGTGTGCAACTATTGCCACGACCATGCAGTGTGCAACTATTGCCACGACCATGCAGTGTGCATCTATTACCACGACCATGCAGTGTGCATCTATTACCAAGATCACGCAGTCTACATCTATTGCCACGACCATGCAGTGTGCAACTATTGCCACGACCATGCAGTGTGCAACTATTACCACGACCATGCAGTGTGCAACTATTGCCACGACCATGCAGTGTGCAACTATTGCCACGACCATGCAGTGTGCAACTATTGCCACGACCATGCAGTGTGCATCTATTACCACGACCATGCAGTGTGCAACTATTGCCACGACCATGCAGTGTGCAACTATTGCCACGACCATGCAGTGTGCAACTATTGCCACGACCATGCAGTGTGCAACTATTGCCACGACCATGCAGTGTGCAACTATTGCCACGACCATGCAGTGTGCATCTATTACCACGACCATGCAGTGTGCATCTATTGCCACGACCATGCAGTGTGCAACTATTGCCACGACCATGCAGTGTGCATCTATTGCCACGACCATGCAGTGTGCAACTATTGCCACGACCATGCAGTGTGCATCTATTACCACGACCATGCAGTGTGCATCTATTGCCACGACCATGCAGTGTGCATCTATTGCCACGACCATGCAGTGTGCATCTATTGCCACGACCATGCAGTGTGCAACTATTGCCACGACCATGCAGTGTGCATCTATTACCACGACCATGCAGTGTGCATCTATTGCCACGACCATGCAGGTGGCCGCACACACAGGATGTATGGCCCAACACCGAGGTTGCTCTCCTGCCCACCTTGTGGTCACGTCCTCTAACCCATATCCGGCGGATGTTGACCAGTGACCAACGCTTCCAGGCCGACCCAGTCTCTACAAGGTGTACCAGCAAATATATTGGGAAGTAAAGACGGCGGCGTGGTACCGACAACTTCAGCCACCGAGTGCTGATTGGTAGATACATATACAAGTCTCGTGCTATATGTCTGGTGTCTGTGTAATGAAGGAATCGCCACAGACACAGACACACACACACACATCCGAGAAGTAGACGATAAGCTTTACTAGAACACAACCGCAAGTATCAAAATAGACGTTGCGGCGCAAGCCTTCGTCAGCTCAGAAACAAAAAACGAAGCACACACACACACACACACACACATATACTCGTCTGTATCCTTTTTGTGAACTGGACACGTGCCTCAAGAAATCCGCGCGTATGATTCCAACAATGCCACTGAACCTGGAATGTCATTAGCGTGTAAGAGGCTCTTTTAATGTTTATATTTTATTACTAACGTTACAACATTAGGGACTTGAGCGGAAACAGTGTATCATCCCACGCTGACGTTACCACACTGGGGTCATGAGCGGAAACAGTGTATCATCCCACGCTGACGTTACCACACTGGGGTCATGAGCGGAAACAGTGTATCATCCCACGCTGACGTTACTACACTGGGGTCATGGGCGGAAAGAATTTGCCATCCCACGCTGACGTTACCACACTGGGGTCATGGGCGGAAAGAATTTGCCATCCCACGCTGTCGATACAGCACTCACGACAATTACGGATTGGGATGGCCTGCCACGCGAGCTTCTAAAGCGGCCGCCGGCATTGGGGGAATTAAAGATGGGCAGGGGGTATATGATCCGGGCAATAAATGACATCACGTGCTTTGGGGAACATCTCTTGATGAATATTCTCCATTTTAGCTGTTGGAGTGGCGAAAAGTTTTAAAGCTTAAAAGCAAAAATCATCAACTTCATTGCCCCTGGTTTTATCCCAAATATTGCAGTCTTCCGAACGTGGCATAGAGCTCGAGCTATGTAGTTCCATTGACGACCCCCCAGTGATCTACACAAATAATTGCAGTTGTGAACCGAATGACATAGTCCGAAAATGAATCCACAACCTGCTGAGCTCGAGGCAGGGGGGTTGACCAGTTCACCACCGAGATAACCGAAGTGGAAGTGACAAATAGAGTCTGGACGTGGTCGTAAGATCTCTGGCATATCTCTGGTACCACATTTGATTCTAGAACCTCTGGTTTTCCCGCCACCAAACAGGATGTTGGCCGCCATGTCTTCGGGGAAGAAATGAGTTACCTTTCGCCGTGTTTGTGGACATCTGATAAGTGTCGTGCTTAATCAGGCACATAATAGTTAAATTGATTCAAGAACCCACAGCACAGCACTTGGGACATTCTCATGCGTGCTCCGTCCTCATTTTCAACTGCCAGCGAAGAGACCCAATACTAATGTTGCCAGCTGTAGTCTGATTATGTGCCCGCCTGAACTTTCATCAGAGTACATGTTATAGGCCAGATCCGTTACTTGTTATAGGCCAGATCCTGTACTTGTTATAGGCCAGATCCGTTAATTGTTATAGGCCAGATCCGTTACTTGTTATAGGCCAGATCCTGTACTTGTTATAGGCCAGATCCTGTACTTGTTATAGGCCAGATCCTGTACTTGTTATAGGCCAGATCCGTTACTTGTTATAGGCCAGATCCTGTACTTGTTATAGGCCAGATCCTGTACTTGTTATAGGCCAGATCCGTTACTTGTTATAGGCCAGATCCTGTACTTGTTATAGGCCAGATTCTGTACTTGTTATAGGCCAGATCCTTTACTTGTTATAGGCAAAATCCTGTACTTGTTATAGGCAAGGTCATGTACTTGTTACAGGATAGATCCTTTACTTGTTATAGGCCAGATCCTGTACTTGTTATAGGCCAGATCCTGTACTTGTTATAGGCCAGATCCGTTACTTGTTATAGGCCAGATCCATTACTTGTTATAGGCCAGATCCGTTACTTGGTATAGGCCAGATCCGTTACTTGTTATAGGCCAGATCCGTTACTTGTTATAGGCCAGATCCGTTACTTGTTATAGGCCAGATCCTGTACTTGTTATAGGCCAGATCCGTTACTTGTTATAGACCAGATCCGTTACTTGTTATAGGCCAGATCCGTTACTTGTTATAGGCCAGATCCGTTACTTGTTATAGGCCAGATCCTGTACTTGTTATAGGCCAGATCCGTTACTTGTTATAGGCCAGATCCGTTACTTGTTATAGGCCAGATCCGTTACTTGTTATAGACCAGATCCGTTACTTGTTATAGGCCAGATCCGTTACTTGGTATAGGCCAGATCCGTTACTTGTTATAGGCCAGATCCGTTACTTGTTATAGGCCAGATCCGTTACTTGGTATAGGCCAGATCCGTTACTTGTTATAGGCCAGATCCGTTACTTGTTATAGGCCAGATCTGTTACTTGTTATAGGCCAGATCCGTTACTTGTTATAGGCCAGATCCATTACTTGTTATAGGCCAGATCCGTTACTTGTTATAGGCCAGATCCGTCACTTGTTATAGGCCAGATCCGTTACTTGTTATAGGCCAGATCCGTTACTTGTTATAGGCCAGATCCGTTACTTGTTATAGGCCAGATCCGTTACTTGTTATAGGCCAGATCCGTTACTTGTTATAGGCCAGATCCGTTACTTGTTATAGGCCAGATCCGTTACTTGTTATAGGCCAGATCCGTTACTTGTTATAGGCCAGATCCGTTACTTGTTATTGGCCAGATCCGTTACTTGTTATAGGCCAGATCCGTTACTTGTTATTGGCCAGATCCGTTACTTGTTATAGGCCAGATCCGTTACTTGTTATAGGCCAGATCCGTTACTTGTTATAGGCCAGATCCGTTACTTGTTATAGGCCAGATCCGTTACTTGTTATAGGCCAGATCCGTTACTTGTTATAGGCCAGATCCGTTACTTGTTATAGGCCAGATCCGTTACTTGTTATAGGCCAGATCCGTTACTTGTTATAGGCCAGATCCGTTACTTGTTATAGGCCAGATCCGTTACTTGTTATAGGCCAGATCCGTTACTTGTTATAGGCCAGATCCGTTACTTGGTATAGGCCAGATCCGTTACTTGTTATAGGCCAGATCCGTTACTTGGTATAGGCCAGATCCGTTACTTGTTATAGGTCAGATCCTGTACTTGTTATTGGGCAGATCCGTTACTTGTTATAGGCCAGATCCGTTACTTGTTATAGGCCAGATCCGTTACTTGTTATAGGCCAGATCCGTTACTTGTTATAGGCCAGATCCGTTACTTGTTATAGGCCAGATCCGTTACTTGGTATAGGCCAGATCCGTTACTTGTTATAGGCCAGATCCGTTACTTGGTATAGGCCAGATCCGTTACTTGTTATAGGTCAGATCCTGTACTTGTTATAGGCCAGATCCGTTACTTGTTATAGGCCAGATCCTGTACTTGTTATAGGCCAGATCCGTAACTTGTTATAGGCCAGATCCTGTACTTGTTATAGGCCAGATCCGTTACTTGTTATAGGATAGATCCTGTACTTGTTATAGGCCAGATCCTGTACTTGTTATAGGCTAGATCCTGTACTTGTTATAGGCCAGATCCGTTACTTGTTATAGGCCAGATCCTGTACTAGTTATAGGCCAGATCCGTTACTTGTTATAGGCCAGATCCTGTACTTGTTATAGGCCAGATCCGTTACTTGTTATAGACCAGATCCTGTACTTGTTATAGGCCAGATCCGTTACCTGTTATAGGCCAGATCCTGTACTTGTTATAGGCCAGATCCTGTACTTGTTATAGGCCAGATCCTGTACTTGTTATAGGCCAGATCCTGTACTTGTTATAGGCCAGATCCTGTACTTGTTATAGGCCAGATCCGTTACTTGTTATAGGCCAGATCCTGTACTTGTTATAGGCCAGATCCTGTACTTGTTATAGGCCAGATCCGTTACTTGTTATAGGCCAGATCCTGTACTTGTTATAGGCCAGATTCTGTACTTGTTATAGGCCAGATCCTTTACTTGTTATAGGCAAAATCCTGTACTTGTTATAGGCAAGGTCATGTACTTGTTATAGGATAGATCCTTTACTTGTTATAGGCCAGATCCTGTACTTGTTATAGGCCAGATCCTGTACTTGTTATAGGCCAGATCCGTTACTTGTTATAGGCCAGATCCTGTACTTGTTATAGGCCAGATCCGTTACTTTTTATAGGCCAGATCCTGTACTTGTTATAGGCCAGATCCGTTACTTGTTATAGGCCAGATCCTGTACTTGTTATAGGCCAGATCCGTTACTTGTTATAGGCCAGATCCTGTACTTGTTATAGGCCAGATCCTGTACTTGTTATAGGCCAGATCCTGTACTTGTTATAGGCCAGATCCCTTACTTGTTATAGGCCAGATCCTGTACTTGTTATAGGCCAGATCCTGTACTTGTTATAGGCCAGATTCTGTACTTGTTATAGGCCAGATCCTTTACTTGTTATAGGCAAAATCCTGTACTTGTTATAGGCAAAATCCTGTACTTGTTATAGGCAAAATCCTGTACTTGTTATAGGCAAAATCCTGTACTTGTTATAGGCAAGGTCATGTACTTGTTATAGGATAGATCCTTTACTTGTATAAGCCAGATCCAGTATTTGATTTAGGCTAGATTCTTTACTTGTTATAAAAGTAGTATAGTATGGATTCCAGACCCCACTTTCAGCCTAGCTGTTCAGGCTGAAAGGGTTTATGAAGGAAATATGGGTAAAATTGTCGACTCGGCTCGAGAATCTGGAGGCATGATTTATGAAGGAAATATTTTTTGGGCGGGGGAAATTTTTGATGGGTTTTTTCGGCGTGGGAACGAAATTTTTGGCGCTGGTGGGTGTAAAAGTAATTAAGGTAAATGTTTAGTTGGTTCTGGAAAGCGAAGGGGGAAAGTTATTTTGGTTACGCCTATTAGTATGGGTAGTGATAAACAAGGGTGTGATGGGTCGTGGTTTCTACTCATGGGATGGGTATATGGTGGTTACATATAGGAATGTGTTAGTATGCGTGGTGTAGTGATGTATACACAAGGGTGTGATGGGTATATGGTGGTTACATATATGAATGTGTCTGTTCGTGGTGTAGTGATGTATACACAAGGGTGTGATGGGTCGTGGTTTCTACTCATGGGTTGGATATATGGTGGTGGCGTATATGAATGTATTAGTATGTGTGGTGAGTAATGTATAAACAAGGGTGTGATGGGTATATGGTGGTTACGTATATGAATGTGTATGTGTAGTGATGTATACACAAGGGTGTGATGGGTATATGGTGGTTACGTATATGAATGTGTATGTGTAGTGATGTATAAACAAGGGTGTGATGGGTCGTTGTTTCTACTCATGGGTATATGGTGGTTACGTATATGAATGTGTTAGTATGCGTGGTGTAGTGATGTATACACAAGGGTGTGATGGGTATATGGTGGTTACGTATATGAATGTGTATGTGTAGTGATGTATAAACAAGGGTGTGATGGGTCGTTGTATCTACTCATGGGTTGGGTATATGGTGGTTACGTATATGAATGTATTAGTATGCATGGTGATGTATAAACAAGGGTGTGATGGATCGTGGTTTCTATTCATGGGTGTGGGTATATGGTGGTGGCGTAGACATAATGTATTAGTATGTGTAGTGATGTATAAACAAGGGTGTGATGGGTCGTTGTTTCTACTCATGGGTATATGGTGGTTACATATATGAATGTATTAGTATGGGTAGTGATGTATACACAAGGGTGTGATAGGTATATGGTGATGGCGTAGACATAATGTGTATGTGTAGTGATGTATAAACAAGGGTGTGATGGGTCGTGGTTTCTACTCATGGGTTGGGTATATGGTGGTGGCGTAGACATAATGTATTAGTATGGGTAGTGATGTATAAACAAGGGTGTGATGGATCGTGGTTTCTACTCATGGGTGTGGGTATATGGTGGTGGCGTAGACATAATGTATTAGTATGTGTGGTGAGTAATGTATAAACAAGGGTGTGATGGGTCGTGGTTATACTCGACGAAGTAAGAGGTGGTTACTATCATCTGAACAGTGTGATAGTAGTGAAGGTAAAGGGTGGTATATTCACCGATTACAAAGGAAAGCATATAAAGTTATAATGGGTATGGTGGTAAGGGGTATTAGTGATCAAGTAGGAGTGATACAGGGGTGGTCATAAATATAATCAGAGGTGTTCGCAATTACACACTGGTCAACCAGTGGTCAAGTGGTCAAGTAAGGGTCAAGTAGTCAAGTAAGGAAACTTTAGGGGAAAGTGATTGTAATGATATGGTGGTGATTAAAGAGTGGTAAATTAGTGGACAAGCAGTGGTCAAGTGGTCAAGTAAGGAAAATTCTAGGGTAAAATTGGTCGTAGTGACATGGTAATGTTTAAATTAGTGGTAAATTAGTGGTCAAGTAGTGGTCAAGCAGTGGTCAAGCAGTGGTCAAGTGAGGAAAATTTTAGGGAAAAGTGATTGTAATGAGATGGTGGTGATTAAAGAGTGGTAAATTAGTGGTCAAGCAGTGGTCAAGCAGTGGTCAAGTAAGGAAAATTTTAGGGAAAATTGGTCGTAGTGACATGGTAATGCTTAAATTAGTGGTAAATTAGTGAGCAAGTAGTGGTCAAGTAGTGGTCAAGCAGTGGTCAAGTGGTCAAGTGAATAAATTTTACCGGAAAGTAGTTGTAGCGACATGGTGATGCTTAAAGGGTGGTAAATTAGTGGTCAAGTAGTGGTCAAGCAGTGGTCAAGTAGTCGAGTGACCACTTAAATTGTAGGGGAAAGTATGTATAGTGCAATGGTGGTGGGTAAAGTGAGGAAGAATCAATTATAGTGATAATACTACTACGAATATTAGCGACAAGTACAAAGACAACCAAGTACATACTTGATACACACAAATACAAAGACAACGAAACACACACACGTACACACATACAGATACAGAAGTACAGACAAACCATACCATTACTACTCTCACAACAACAGCTATACACAAGTACACACCCATAATCAAAGACACAAATACACACACACACACACACACAAACACAAAGGCAACCATACACAGACAACCCATATCATTACTAGTGTCATCACAAGTACACACAAGTACACACCCATAGTCAATTACACAAATACACACCTACAAACAAAAACACACAAAGCAAAGTCAACCGCACACACCCATAAACATCCACTCAAGTACAGACACAGGAAAACAAAGAAGCAAACAAGGACAGACACACTCACCCATAATCAATTACACAAATACACACCTACAAACACAAAGACAACCACACACAGACACATTTGTACATACAGACATACACATAAAGACAGACAAGCACAAAGACAAACCATACCATTACTACTGTCACAACAACAGATATACACATGTGCAGACACACACACTCACCCATACACAAGAACACTCAAAGACAAATACAAAGACAACCATACACAGACACACCCATCGCCTAGGATTACTACTGTCATCACAACTATACTCAAGTATAGACACACCCATCGCCTAGCATTACTACTGTCATCACAACTATATACAACCACGTACAGACACGCGTACAACAACAAAGACAGACACAAAACACATACAGACACCCATACACACTTGATACACTTGTACATACAGACACATAAGTACACAAAAAACAAAGACACACCCAAAACATTACTACTGGTACCTCAATCAGTACAGATACACTTACCCATAAGACTAAACTATACAAACCACATACCCCCTTTTGGTAAAGAACGCGGATGTCCGAGAAAGCCCCTACGTCATCACCGCCATGTGCAAAAGTCATTAAGCATGAGTCATCGGTTTATAGGGAAGCAGGCGTGAGAATAGCTTGTCTAACTGCCACGTCAGCTATGTAGGGTGCAGACCCAGTGTATAAAATAGACGGCGTCTCTTGTGAGCACAGTACCAGTTCACGGGTTGACTTGGCTATCTACAGAGGTGAAACTTGGTGTGAGCATTGTTCGTGTAGTAAGCAGATATTGTTCATGTAGTGACTTGGGTACAGCAGTGAAACTTGGTGTGAGCCTTATTCGTGTCGTTGGCCTCTGATAAAACAGTGAAACATTGTATACACCAGAACATTTTTTTGGGGATTGTAAGAAAGCGAAAGTGTCTTATGACCAGTTGTCAATATGACCACCAGATCTACTTTCACGTGTTCAGTGTGCGACAAAGACTTCTGTGATGCGAATAATCTTAATCGTCACATTCGGACCATTCACGGTACAAAATCATACTTATGTCATATCTGTGGACAACTTTTCAACAGAAAAGACAATCTACAAAGACACATGCGAATACGTCATCACCGGCCTATGGATACATCAGAACCAGAGACGACAGCGCCATATGTATATTTACAACAGCGTCGTAGTGTAAGTCAAGTACCAGACTGCCACCACTGTATCTTCAATGATAACCTTACCCACTACAATGGGAACATTCACAATGATTATCCCTGTCAGTTACGTGACAATCTATACAATTCGAACCTACAACGGTACTTACATCACCAGACATCACGAGAACGAACGACACCCTTAGACACCCTGGCAACACCTCCACTCATAGTAGCAGAGGATATCCAACCAAATGATAGAGACAGCTTGGCAGCCCTTAAGGCGTACTGCAAGGACCTATCGCTTATGCTACCCAATCAAATGGTAGTATTAGAAAAAAGCGTCGACCACCGCTACCGGGTGGTTTTGGTATGATAAAAAGAAGTATTCAGATATCTCATGTGTGATGACTTCGACAACAACAGTGTTTTTGATAGTCAACCAGCAGAGCCCAGAAGAATGAAGATCACTAATCCAGAACTTTTTGGTTTTTCACTAATCATGTATGTCATTGATTTTTTTCTTATGATATATCACTAAACTGTTTTGATGAATATGTTGTGAACACACATATTTTGGTGATAAAAATATTGAAATCAAGATTTTTTGTTTTGTTGATTTTCTTTAGTGGGTTGTTTTCATGACGTTGTCTTTTTCTTGATGGAACAGAGACACATACAGACATGCACAGAGACATTTTATACAGACATGAACAAACTCAGGGGAAAAGTTATGGCAAATACAGAAATATTTCAGGCAAATGTATGAAAACTAGGAGTTAACCAAGGGTGAAAAGGCCAAAATATGAAATGTCTCGGCCAAATTTAGGAAAAGTAGGACAATATGATTACCAAATGGGAAGAGACTTTCAAGCAAATTTATAAATATTTCAACTAAACTTATAAAAACTAGGAAAATTTGTCAACCAAAAGGGAAAAGGTCAACCAAATACTGAAATATCTCAACCAAAACTTATAAAAATATCATCAATTCTTATAAAAAATAGAAAAATGCGTCAGACAAATCGAAAAACGTTGGCCAAATACAGATATAACTCGAACAAACTTATAAAAAAATAGGAAAAAATATTACCCAACACAACTAAAATGTTGATCAAAGTTATAAATATCACATCCAAGCTTATGAACAATAGGAAACTTTGTTAACATTATAAAAAGTATGAATATTTGTCAAACAAAGCGAACCAAGTAGAGACATATTTCAATCAAACTTATAAACGTGTCATCCAAAATGATAAAAACTAGGAAAATCTATCAATCAGTCTAAGAAATAGCTATGGAAAAGTAAGAACTATGTCGACCAAACTAACGCAAAGGTGTTACCAAAATTAGGAAAAATATAACTTCTGTAGTTATCTCATACGTGTCTTGAATTTTTAGCTGAAAACCCGTTATCAATGTCACCACTTTCTCGATTTTACATTACCGAAACCTCCAACTTCACCGTATCTGCTACAGAAACCCTTATACAGACTAAACACTCATCTCTCCACACTCTTGGTTTCTTTCTAACACAAACTGGTCACATCAACAAGAACTTCAAATTTCCATTGTACACGTGGTCCATTGAAACAGACATAACAACATTTATGGTAAGGTCGTGTATGGTTCCAACTAGTATAGTTTCTGTATCATCTAGGTATTCATCATCACGGAACCATTTCCCATGGCTGCTAGCTTCAACTTTCCATACCACAATGTCTGCTACACTATCCTTTCATTGTTCCAGCTTTCAACAATACAACGGTTTTTTCTCGAAGTCTGCCTAAAATAGCATTTCTTAGGGTGTCCACTCCTAGCGCACTTTACCATTTCACATCTGCAATAACGACAAGTCTGCAAGCAACCACCACTGTCTGTTATAAACTCGGCCTTTCTTAAAAACACGCCTACCATTAGTGAACTCATGAACACCAGCTACCACATCTTCTAACCGACTTTCAATGTTTCATAACAAATAACACTAACATTCGTTTTGATTACAGAACAATATAATTTCTGGTGACTAGGCAGATTTTCCAACCTAATGGAGGTAAAGCATCTGTCCCCCTAACCTACTAAGCGCTATTCTAGACAACGAATACGGTCATCGATCAGCACCCCTAAGAAGAACTTGAAAAAACAACAGAGATTGGGTTCCTGAGACGAATTATTTGAATTCGTTAGACTACCACAGTAATTAATGATGAACGCCTAAGGAAAATAGAGCATTATATACACAAAACACAACAAACTCTTTCTTACTAACCCTAACCCTAATTATACATCATTTAACCCTAACCTAACCCCTAACCCTAACTATTCACCAAACACAACAAACTCTTTCTGTAAGAGACATAGACACAAACCACTGTTAGAAAGCGAAAAAGTTAAATTTTAATTAACACTTAAAAATAATAAATCGCAATTTTATTGCGCAAAATGTAAGGTCGATATAGTCCTATACATAACCTATACCTATACCTATACTTAGTCTATATCCGTATATTAAGTGAAGCGAAATAAAATTGCGATTTATTATTTTTAAGTGTTAATTAAAATTTAACTTTTTCGCTTTCTAACAGTGGTTTGTGTCTATGTCTCTTACAGAAAGAGTTTGTTGTGTTTGGTGAATAGTTAGGGTTAGGGGTTAGGTTAGGGTTAAATGATGTATAATTAGGGTTAGGGTTAGTAAGAAAGAGTTTGTTGTGTTTGGTGTATATAATGCTCTATTTTCCTTAGGCGTTCATCATTAATTACTGTGGTAGTCCAACGAATTCAAATAATTCGTCTCAGGAACCCAATCTCTGTTGTTTTTTCAAGTTCTTCTTAGGGGTGCTGATCGATGACCGTATTCGTTGTCTAGAATAGCGCTTAGTAGGTTAGGGGGACAGATGCTTTACCTCCATTAGGTTGGAAAATCTGCCTAGTCACCAGAAATTATATTGTTCTGTAATCAAAACGAATGTTAGTGTTATTTGTTATGAAACATTGAAAGTCGGTTAGAAGATGTGGTAGCTGGTGTTCATGAGTTCACTAATGGTAGGCGTGTTTTTAAGAAAGGCCGAGTTTATAACAGACAGTGGTGGTTGCTTGCAGACTTGTCGTTATTGCAGATGTGAAATGGTAAAGTGCGCTAGGAGTGGACACCCTAAGAAATGCTATTTTAGGCAGACTTCGAGAAAAAACCGTTGTATTGTTGAAAGCTGGAACAATGAAAGGATAGTGTAGCAGACATTGTGGTATGGAAAGTTGAAGCTGGCAGCCATGGGGAATGGTTCCGTGATGATGAATACCTAGATGATACAGAAACTAAACTAGTTGGAACCATACACGACCTTACCATAAATGTTGTTATGTCTGTTTCAATGGACCACGTGTACAATGGAAATTTGAAGTTCTTGTTGATGTGACCAGTTTGTGTTAGAAAGAAACCAAGAGTGTGGAGAGATGAGTGTTTAGTCTGTATAAGGGTTTCTGTAGCAGATACGGTGAAGTTGGAGGTTTCGGTAATGTAAAATCGAGAAAGTGGTGACATTGATAACGGGTTTTCAGCTAAAAATTCAAGACACGTATGAGATAACTACAGAAGTTATATTTTTCCTAATTTTGGTAACACCTTTGCGTTAGTTTGGTCGACATAGTTCTTACTTTTCCATAGCTATTTCTTAGACTGATTGATAGATTTTCCTAGTTTTTATCATTTTGGATGACACGTTTATAAGTTTGATTGAAATATGTCTCTACTTGGTTCGCTTTGTTTGACAAATATTCATACTTTTTATAATGTTAACAAAGTTTCCTATTGTTCATAAGCTTGGATGTGATATTTATAACTTTGATCAACATTTTAGTTGTGTTGGGTAATATTTTTTCCTATTTTTTTATAAGTTTGTTCGAGTTATATCTGTATTTGGCCAACGTTTTTCGATTTGTCTGACGCATTTTTCTATTTTTTATAAGAATTGATGATATTTTTATAAGTTTTGGTTGAGATATTTCAGTATTTGGTTGACCTTTTCCCTTTTGGTTGACAAATTTTCCTAGTTTTTATAAGTTTAGTTGAAATATTTATAAATTTGCTTGAAAGTCTCTTCCCATTTGGTAATCATATTGTCCTACTTTTCCTAAATTTGGCCGAGACATTTCATATTTTGGCCTTTTCACCCTTGGTTAACTCCTAGTTTTCATACATTTGCCTGAAATATTTCTGTATTTGCCATAACTTTTCCCCTGAGTTTGTTCATGTCTGTATAAAATGTCTCTGTGCATGTCTGTATGTGTCTCTGTTCCATCAAGAAAAAGACAACGTCATGAAAACAACCCACTAAAAAAAATCAACAAAACAAAAAATCTTGATTTCAATATTTTTATCACCAAAATATGTGTGTTCACAACATATTCATCAAAACAGTTTAGTGATATATCATAAGAAAAAAATCAATGACATACATGATTAGTGAAAAACCAAAAAGTTCTGGATTAGTGATCTTCATTCTTCTGGGCTCTGCTGGTTGACTATCAAAAACACTGTTGTTGTCGAAGTCATCACACATGAGATATCTGAATACTTCTTTTTATCATACCAAAACCACCCAGTAGCGGTGGTCGACGCTTTTTTCTAATACTACCATTTGATTGGGTAGCATAAGCGATAGGTCCTTGCAGTACGCCTTAAGGGCTGCCAAGCTGTCTCTATCATTTGGTTGGATATCCTCTGCTACTATGAGTGGAGGTGTTGCCAGGGTGTCTAAGGGTGTCGTTCGTTCTCGTGATGTCTGGTGATGTAAGTACCGTTGTAGGTTCGAATTGTATAGATTGTCACGTAACTGACAGGGATAATCATTGTGAATGTTCCCATTGTAGTGGGTAAGGTTATCATTGAAGATACAGTGGTGGCAGTCTGGTACTTGACTTACACTACGACGCTGTTGTAAATATACATATGGCGCTGTCGTCTCTGGTTCTGATGTATCCATAGGCCGGTGATGACGTATTCGCATGTGTCTTTGTAGATTGTCTTTTCTGTTGAAAAGTTGTCCACAGATATGACATAAGTATGATTTCGTACCGTGAATGGTCCGAATGTGACGATTAAGATTATTCGCATCACAGAAGTCTTTGTCGCACACTAAACACGTGAAAGTAGATCTGGTGGTCATATTGACAACTGGTCATAAGACACTTTCGCTTTCTTACAATCCCCAAAAAAATGTTCTGGTGTATACAATGTTTCACTGTTTTATCAGAGGCCAACGACACGAATAAGGCTCACACCAAGTTTCACTTCTGTACCCAAGTCACTACATGAACAATATCTGCTTACTACACGAACAATGCTCACACCAAGTTTCACCTCTGTAGATAGCCAAGTCAACCCGTGAACTGGTACTGTGCTCACAAGAGACGCCGTCTATTTTATACACTGGGTCTGCACCCTACATAGCTGACGTGGCAGTTAGACAAGCTATTCTCACGCCTGCTTCCCTACAAACCGATGACTCATGCTTAATGACTTTTGCACATGGCGGTGATGACGTAGGGGCTTTCTCGGACATCCGCGTTCTTTACCAAAAGGGGGTATGTGGTTTGTATAGTTTAGTCTTATGGGTAAGTGTATCTGTACTGATTGAGGTACCAGTAGTAATGTTTTGGGTGTGTCTTTGTTTTTTGTGTACTTATGTGTCTGTATGTACAAGTGTATCAAGTGTGTATGGGTGTCTGTATGTGTTTTGTGTCTGTCTTTGTTGTTGTACGCGTGTCTGTACGTGGTTGTATATAGTTGTGATGACAGTAGTAATGCTAGGCGATGGGTGTGTCTGTACTTGAGTATAGTTGTGATGACAGTAGTAATCCTAGGCGATGGGTGTGTCTGTGTATGGTTGTCTTTGTATTTGTCTTTGAGTGTTCTTGTGTATGGGTGAGTGTGTGTGTCTGCACATGTGTATATCTGTTGTTGTGACAGTAGTAATGGTATGGTTTGTCTTTGTGCTTGTCTGTCTTTATGTGTATGTCTGTATGTACAAATGTGTCTGTGTGTGGTTGTCTTTGTGTTTGTAGGTGTGTATTTGTGTAATTGATTATGGGTGAGTGTGTCTGTCCTTGTTTGCTTCTTTGTTTTCCTGTGTCTGTACTTGAGTGGATGTTTATGGGTGTGTGCGGTTGACTTTGTCTTTGTGTGTTTTTGTTTGTAGGTGTGTATTTGTGTAATTGACCATGGGTGTGTACTTGTGTGTACTTGTGATGACACTAGTAATGATATGGGTTGTCTGTGTATGGTTGCCTTTGTGTTTGTATGTGTGTGTGTGTGTATTTGTGTCTTTGATTATGGGTGTGTACTTGTGTATAGCTGTTGTTGTGAGAGTAGTAATGGTATGGTTTGTCTGTACTTCTGTATCTGTATGTGTGTACGTGTGTGTGTTTCGTTGTCTTTGTATTTGTGTGTATCAAGTATGTACTTGGTTGTCTTTGTGCTTGTCGCTAATATTCGTAGTAGTATTATCACTACTATTGATTCTTCCTCACTTTACCCACCACCATTGCACTATACATACTTTCCCCTACAATTTAAGTGGTCACTCGACTACTTGACCACTGCTTGACCACTGCTTGACCACGTCATCGATCACTTTAAACACTACCATAATCTTAGGCACATCGTCCTCTACAATTTAAGTGGTCACTCGACCACTTGACAACTACTTGACCACTGCTTGACCACTACTTGACCACTAATTTACCACCCTTTAAGCATCACCATGTCGCTACAACTACTTTCCGGTAAAATTTATTCACTTGACCACTGCTTGACCACTACTTGACCACTAATTTACCACCCTTTAATCATCACCATCTCATTACAATCACTTTTCCCTAAAATTTCCCTAAAATTTTCCTCACTTAACCACCGCTTGACCACTGCTTGACCACTACTTGACCACTACTTGCTCACTAATTTACCACTAATTTAAGCATTACCATGTTACTACGACCAATTTTCCCTAAAATTTTCCTTACTTGACCACTTGACCACTGCTTGACCACTGCTTGACCACTAATTTACCACTCTTTAATCACCACCATCTCATTACAATCACTTTTCCCTAAAATTTCCCTAAAATTTTCCTCACTTGACCACTGCTTGACCACTACTTGACCACTAATTTACCACTAATTTAAACATTACCATGTCACTACGACCAATTTTACCCTAGAATTTTCCTTACTTGACCACTTGACCACTGCTTGTCCACTAATTTACCACTCTTTAATCACCACCATATCATTACAATCACTTTCCCCTAAAGTTTCCTTACTTGACTACTTGACCCTTACTTGACCACTTGACCACTGGTTGACCAGTGTGTAATTGCGAACACCTCTGATTATATTTATGACCACCCCTGTATCACTCCTACTTGATCACTAATACCCCTTACCACCATACCCATTATAACTTTATATGCTTTCCTTTGTAATCGGTGAATATACCACCCTTTACCTTCACTACTATCACACTGTTCAGATGATAGTAACCACCTCTTACTTCGTCGAGTATAACCACGACCCATCACACCCTTGTTTATACATTACTCACCACACATACTAATACATTATGTCTACGCCACCACCATATACCCACACCCATGAGTAGAAACCACGATCCATCACACCCTTGTTTATACATCACTACCCATACTAATACATTATGTCTACGCCACCACCATATACCCAACCCATGAGTAGAAACCACGACCCATCACACCCTTGTTTATACATCACTACACATACACATTATGTCTACGCCATCACCATATACCTATCACACCCTTGTGTATACATCACCACGCATACTAATACATTCATATATGTAACCACCATATACCCAACCCATGAGTAGATACAACGACCCATCACACCCTTGTTTATACATCACTACACATACACATTCATATACGTAACCACCATATACCCATCACACCCTTGTGTATACATCACTACACCACGCATACTAACACATTCATATACGTAACCACCATATACCCATGAGTAGAAACAACGACCCATCACACCCTTGTTTATACATCACTACACATACACATTCATATACGTAACCACCATATACCCATCACACCCTTGTGTATACATCACTACACATACACATTCATATACGTAACCACCATATACCCATCACACCCTTGTTTATACATTACTCACCACACATACTAATACATTCATATACGCCACCACCATATATCCAACCCATGAGTAGAAACCACGACCCATCACACCCTTGTGTATACATCACTACACCACGAACAGACACATTCATATATGTAACCACCATATACCCATCACACCCTTGTGTATACATCACTACACCACGCATACTAACACATTCCTATATGTAACCACCATATACCCATCCCATGAGTAGAAACCACGACCCATCACACCCTTGTTTATCACTACCCATACTAATAGACGTAACCAAAATAACTTTCCCCCTTCGCTTTCCAGAACCAACTAAACATTTACCTTAATTACTTTTACACCCACCAGCGCCAAAAATTTCGTTCCCACGCCGAAAAAAACCATCAAAAATTTCCCCCGCCCAAAAAATATTTCCTTCATAAATCATGCCTCCAGATTCTCGAGCCGAGTCGACAATTTTACCCATATTTCCTTCATAAACCCTTTCAGCCTGAACAGCTAGGCTGAAGGTGGGGTCTGGAATCCATACTATACTACTTATAAACTAGATCCTTTACTTGTTATAGGCCAGATCCCTACCGCTCTGTTGACCCCAAGCTATGATGATTTATCTGTTCATCCGCGCTATGCGCATGATCCCACAGGTCTCTGACAACATTATCCTTACCATGCACCAATATATCACCCAACAGTGCAGACCCATCATAAACAAACACATAGTTTGATGCCTATACAGAGCAGACGAGAGAAGTAGAGGTTGGAGGACGAACTAGACAACATAAAATGTGAAAGCTATAATCACCGACAGGGATTCGAACCTGTCCCCTCCAAATGACGACAGCGCCTCGCTGCAGGAACAAGTGTGCGTCGATACATGACCAACAAGACACCACTAAAAAAAGTGTCTTCATTAATCAATAACATTAGATATGCAGATGATACAGTATTAATTGCAGACAATGCGCAGGACCTGCAACAATTAGTAGATGCGGTTGTTGTACACAGTGAGCAACTGGGGTTAAGAAAGAATTAAATTGTAAAAAGACTCAGATTATGGTCGTCACTAGGAAGGAAGAAGTGCCACAATGTAATATACAAGTAAATGGAAGTATTCTTCAACAAGTGAATCGGTACAATTATCTTGGAACAGTCATAACATCTGATGGGAGATGCCTTGAAGAGATTAGAACAAGAATCGCCATGGCGAAAGTAGCCTTTAGCAAGATTAAAAACATTCTGACCAATAAAAAGATGTCAATTGAAACGAGAAAAAGAGTGTTGAGGGGATACATAGAGCCTGTTCTTTTGTATGGATGTGAAACTTGGACAATGAGCAGTCAAGCTAAGAAACATCTGATGGCTGCAGAAATGTGGTTTCTGAGGAAAATGCAAAGAATACCATGGACAGACAGAAAAACCAATGACCAAGTACTACAGGAGACAAATGAACATCGTAAGCTGATTGGAGACATTAGACGTAGACAGTCAAAATTTTTTGGACATGTTATGAGAAGAAATGGATTGGAGAACTTGGTGACAACTGGCAAGATCGAAGGGAACAGACCAAGAGGAAGACCAAGAGGAAAATACCTGGATGGCTTGGCCACATGGCATGGACGGGACAGGAACACTGACCTGATCCACGACACTGGTGATCGAGTGAAATGGCGAGTCATGACCGCCACGCTTTCCGGCATGGCACATGATTGATTGATTGAGTTCGTCATTGCTTTCTGAACGACCGGCACCCATACCAAAAAAAGCAAGGCGGTCTGCTGCCAAATCGCCCTCAGTTGTGTTTCGAACGCCGTTATGCGAGATTACGAACTGTGCCCGTAATACCTTCTCCACGGAGCAGGTGCTGTATGTAAAACCCCCTAGAAAACCACCTGTAAATGACATGCAACAAACTTTAACCCATTTGACCTTATGGGCACGACCTCTGAACCACATACAGTCTGGAAAACCCCTATAGATGTAACATTAGTGTTGGCAAGCTGGGAATTAACCAGGGCATTACCACAACTCTGCAGGGGTGTAAGCTTCCGAATACATCAACTCCAAGCCACGCCATTTTTGTTTTCGTTGATTACCAGAGGACACACGCCACGTTAAACCTACAACGACCCTGGCTGCCAATCGAGAAACTAGTCGACACGTCACTGGTATTTCCACTGTGTGAAATCAGTCATAGGCGTATCATATCTAAATGGAGACTGAAATATGGCAGCAACTTTATATTGGTGGTTGTTTGGCTTCCTGCAAGAAACAAATGAAATTAAAGGACCATTTTCACGACTTTAATCGTCCAAATTAACCAAAAAGCAGCCAACAGCAACTCAAGTAAGTGGAAAGTAAAGGACCATTTTCACGACTTAAGGAGCATAGGGCATACGGTGAAAGACCGAGATTTGCATAGACCAGCCGGCACTGGGTGGATGACGAGGCCCGGATCACTTTACTTCCCAAGGCATCCTTGGTACCCATTTTAGCCCAGGACAATTTGGAAAAATTCGAATTCACCCAGCTGTGGATCGAACCCATGACTATTGAGTCTTCTTTTTCTTCTGATGTGTTCATCCGGAGAGTTTCTTCGGACGTGATTGCGTTGCGCCTGTTTACAGCAGAGCTGCGATACTTGCGCCTTTAAGCCGACACATCTGACTTCTGCGGGCGTTTGTTGACCGGCTTAACCTTCCCGGGTGTTTTGAAGACATTCGACTCTCACTCGAACGTCATTGTGTTGTGCCAGTTTTAGCAGAGCTGCGACACTTGCGCCTTTCGGCCGACACATCCGACTTCTGTGGGTATTTGTTGACCGGATTAACCTTCCCGGAACAAGTCGGTCAAAAGACGAGTGTCTAGCCACTGCGCTACCGATACCCCCACCGCTACCGAGGCTCCCTATGCTACCGAGGATCCCTCCGCTACCGAGGCTCCCTATGCTACCGAGGATCCCTCCGCTACCGAGGCTCCCTATGCTACCGAGGATCCCTCCGCTACCAAGGCTTCCTATGCTACAGAGGCTCTCTCCGCTACTGAGGCTCTCTCTGCTACCGAGGTTCCCTCCGCTACCGAGGCTCCCTCCGCTACTGTGGCACTCTGAGCTACCGAGGCTCTCTCCGCTACCGAGGCTCCCTCCGCTACCGAGGCTCCCTCCGCTACCGAGGCTCCCTCCGCTACCGAGGCTCCCTATGCTACCGAGGATCCCTCCGCTACCAAGGCTTCCTATGCTACAGAGGCTCTCTCTCTCTGCTACCGAGGTTCCCTCCGCTACCGAGGCTCCCTCCGCTACTGTGGCACTCTGAGCTACCGAGGCTCTCTCCGCTACCGAGGCTCCCTCCGCAGTAGTAAGGAAGGGTCTCCAGGCCTAGTATTGAGCAATGAGCAATGAGATATATCTCATGTCTCATTCTCGTCTCATGTCTCATGTCTCGCGGTGGGTGGGTTGTGGCCTGCCTCATGCCTTCCAGCTCCTGCCTCGTTTTTTAAGTGTCAGCTGTCGTTTTTTAATCAGAGCATCGGGGTTAACAATGGAAAGATCAATTAAACTATGGCGCCAGGTTTGCTAATTGATTCAGAAGATGTCAGCCGGTGTAATGAATTAATTAGGTTCCCGTTTGTATAGACGGTATAACAAACCCGGCATCCACCATGCTCTTTATCATATAACATCTGTGAGTAAAAAGTCGATATTGCCGGCAGGTGTATATTAGTGTCGGGGTCGAGGGAGGTCGCTGGTGCCATCTGTTTTTAATCAAGGGCGGTGTCGGAATAAAATAATAGGCGCAAAAGAACGATGTGTAGGGTGGGTTGGTAAGTGGTGAAAGACGGGGGTGCGTAGTTGGTCATAGTGGGATATCACCAATGTGTAACAGGGTTCTAGTTACTGCCATTGCACTTGACAGGTTCGAATCTCACTGTGTGGTTGGTGTGTGCGGGGTGGTGGTCGAGTATGTAACGGAACTAGGTTATTTCATTGGTGGTTCGAATCACGCTGTGGGTCGATAAGGGTGTCCACCATAGGCGGAGCTTTCTAAGAGTATATTAAGACGTAAATGCATAACAATGGTGTCTAGTTGCTGCCACAGCGCTTGACAGGTTCGAGTCCTACTGTTTGGTGGGACAGTGTGGCAGTGGGCGAGTATGTAACGGAGCCAGGTGGTGTCACCTGACCCGTAATTTACTCTGTAATGCCCATAGTGCCAGTTTTCCTATAGCGGTTATTAGTGATCTGTTGAGACCTGTCGTGGTTTATGTTTTCCCCCGTTTCAAACTTCATGTCTCTACTCTTATGTATTACGGTGTTAGAAATAAAAAAGCATCTCACACTATAGACATATACTACCATAATGTATACAGAAAGAAGCAACAGGCATATGCACAATATAGAAATATACTAAATACACAGTATGTTAATAAAGACAATTACATTATTACAAGTTAAGTTACATAACAAAGCGAACATAGGCGCCAGAGAAGCGAATCACGATGTGTCACTTTGCATTCTCCTCAGAAACGTCAGTTCCACAGCCAGCAGATTCAGCGGGACTGCTCATTGTCTTCACATTCATACAAAAGTACAGGTTCAACACTCTTTTTCTCGTAGCAATTGCCATCTTTTTACTGGTCAATACGTTTTTCAGCTTGCAAAAGGTTATCTTCGCCACGGCGATTCTTGTGCTAATCTCTTCAAGGCATCTCCCAGCAGCTGTTATGACTGTTCCGAGATTCTTGTATCTATTCACTTGTTTCAGAATATTCCCATTTACATGTATATTACATAGTGGTATTTCGTTCTTCATAGTGACAATCATAACCCGTGTCGTTTTATAATTTAATTCTAACCCTAGTTGTTCACCGGGTGCAACAACCGCCTCTACTAAATATTGCAGATCCTACGCAGTGTCTGTTGATTACATAAATTATATGAAGGCCGTTGACAAGTTAAATTAGATGAAGACATTTTATTTCAGAAATTAAATGAAGACATTTGACTAGAAATATTTAATAAAACGACGAAAAAAACGGAGATCTACCGGCGTGTGAAAACAAACGGCGGTAGGCTAGTGACTATGTTTAGATTAGCTGTGATGGTACCAGCTGGAGATATTAATCAGCTACTTGGTACCCAGGGAAGATGACACGATAAACGAGGCGGTATAGGCCGCGTGGCCCTGAACAAAACCAACAATGAAACAAAAATGGTAATGAAACGTTGCGTCGCCGCGAAGCATTATTTTATAAACCAAAGATTACAATCGATCTGAGAGGGTAATAATAGACAGTCTAAACCTACCAGAAAGAGGTGTCTAATACACTGGGTACCAACGACAGACAGCTGGTCAAGAAGAAGCAATACACAGTATATAAAGTTAGGACTAAATAAACCGTAGTTTAAAGAATTCAAGTACATTATTACAAGTTAAATTATATAATAAAATAAATACAGTGATATGTATAAAATTATAAAAAACAAAAAAGAAGAAAACACCAGTGTTACATTAGCAAATAAGTGAAAAACACAACGGTATGAATACGTTGGTGTATTAGATACATACAAATGGTACACACAACATGCCATTATGTCAGTGTGACCGCTATCTGTTATATATTGCGACCAAATTACACCGATCGCCCCTCACGTCAGCGTAACAGACTAACACTTAAACCAAGCGCCCACTATCTATTCTATATTGTTGCCAACAATTTTGTGCATGCCGCCATCCTTTGATGGGAGTCTGATTGATGAAGCCTGTCAGGAAACAACCATAGATACATAGTAAAAGTGACGTGAGAATACAAATCCAAGCGTATTGACTCTCGGTGTATCGTTATTCACGTAACGTTTCCTGTTTCCTGCTCCAGTCTATTGTTGTAAAATCTTACCAAAGTGGACACTGTGGACCAAATCTACATGAATGAAGTAGGATAGATGCGGTTGTCATATGTGTCTTATAGGGCTTGGTCATTGGTTTTTTTAAACTTATCGATGGAAGAGAAGGACCCTTACACTACAAACAGAATAAACATTTACATTAATAATACCCATAACAAACACATGACCATCTACACTGGCTGTGACAAAAGTGACAGTCTGCTTAGAGAAAACAGCGAATTTTCAACGAAAACATAGTCTGTGTGTTATCTCCTTGGAAACGTAAATCTGGTTATATTTAAATCACCCTATGCATTCATGTCCCCCATGAAAACTAATGTAATGTCTGAGGAAGTCAAATTTTGATGCTTCAAAATATGTTTTCGTAGTATATGTATATATGAATATATATACATGTGTTTTCTAACAACAAATGTCCGCATGTCGGGCTTTACATCCATACACACGTATAGGTTCTATGAACGACACAACACCTACAAGTTACTAAGATTGGCACTGGGTTACCAACAACATTTGCGTCTAGAGGCAATACAACAGGACAAGACAATGCTTTTTTCGGCCTCTGATTGAGAACAACAGATATAAACGTAATTATGCAATTACCTCTTTACCACAGTACCGAGAAAGTTAAAAATATCATTTTAAATACGCTGACGACCATAGTAACACAACCAGTTAATTCTGCTTGCTCACTTTGTGTATTACCCACACCTACTATAGATTGCAGAAAATACTCATTGTCTACAACCAAGCTGAAAAATATCGGTAAAAATTATAAATGCCTCGTCCGATTTCATAAAAAGAAGGAAATAATGTTAGCCAAATGTGAAAATATCGGTCAAACTTCTAAATGGCTCAGCAAAACTTATAAAAAATAGGAAAATTTGTTAACCTAATGAGAAAAATATTGACCCTGTAAAGAAATATTTACAACAAAATTATAAAAATTAGGAACATTTGTTAACCTAATGAGAAAAAATATCGACCAAAGAGAGCAATATTTCATCTAATCTTATAAAAAGTAGGAATATTTGTCAGCCGAAATGGGGAAAAGGTCGGTCAAATACATAAATATCTCAACAAATTATAAAACGTAGGAAAAAATAGTGGTCAAAGACAGAAATATCTCATCCGAACTTATAACAAGTAAGAAAATATACTAGTAAAATCAAGAAACATGTCGGCCGAAGTAATACAAGAGGCAGAACGAGGGACAAACTTATAAATATTTCATTCAAACTTATAAAGACTATGATAAAATGTTATCCAAATCAAATAACAGGCTGACCAAACTTAATTAGCTCATCCAACCTTATAAATAGTAGGACAATTTGTTAGCCAAATAGGCAAAATATTGGTCAGATACACAAATATCTCAATCAATTTTATAAAAAGTAGGAGAAAAGGCTAGTCAAACTAATAAAAATGGTGGCCAAATACATAAATATCTCAACGAAAATTATAAAAAGTAGGAAAAATTGTAAGTCAAATGTAAAAAATATGGGGCAAATAGGAAATCATATGAACCAAATGGGAAAAATATCGCTCAAACTTATAAATAACGCGTCCAAACTTATAAAAAGTAGGAAAATGTGTTAGCCGAATGGTGAAAATATTGCTCAAATTAAGAATCATGTCGATCGAAGTAGGAAAATACGTGATTCAATGTATAAAAACGTTGGGTAAATACAGAAATATGTCGACCAAACTGATAAAAAATCTCCGCCAAACTTATGAAATGTAGGAACATTTGTTAACCAAAAGGGGAAAATGTCGGCCAAATACAGAAATAGCTCCACCAAGCTTATGAAAAGTAGGAACATTTGTTAACCAAATGGAAAAAATAAAAAAAAATATTGGTCATGTAAAGAAATAGCGCATCCAAAGTGACAAAATATAGGAAACTTTATTAGCCAAAGGTGAAATCTATTGACCAAGTAAATAAATTTCTCGTCCAACCCCATAAAAGGTAGGAAAATTTCTTACCCAAATGTGAAAAAGATCCGCCAAACTTATAAATGTCTCATCCAAACTTATAAAATGTAGGAAAACAATACTAGCCAAATCAACTAAAAGGCTGACCAAACTTATAAATATATCATCCAAACTGACCAAAGTAATAAAAATATTGGGTAAATATAGAAATATGTCGACCAAACTTTTACAAATCTCCGGTAAATTTATGAAAAATAGGAAATTTTGTTAACTAAATGTGAAAAAATATCGACCAAACTTATAAAAAGCTCTGCCAAACTTATGAAAAGTAGGAAACTTTGTTAACCCACACGAAGACAATTATTAACCAAAGATAGAAAAATATCGACCTAAATAGGAAAATTTGTTAGCCAAATGGGAAAAATATTGGCCAAGTAAACACATATTTCAACCAAACTTATAAATATGTCATCCAAATTTACAACAACAACAACAAAAATAGGAAAATTTGTCGACCAAGTAAGAAAATATATTACCAAAACTGGAAAAGATACTAATCAAAGTGAGAAAAATACCAACCAAACTAAGAAATATGTATGGTAAGGTAAGAAAAAAGTTGGCTAAAGTAATAAATACGCTAGCCAAAGGAAAAAATATTAACCATAAGGAGAAAAAATTATAGCAAACTAAGAAATTTGCTTTCACAACTTGTCGAATTGCCCTACCAACTACCCCGTTTGCTTTCACAATTTATCAAATTGACCAATTAACCACACAAATTCCCCACTGACTCTCACAATTTTACCACTTGCCATTACAACGTGTCAACTCCCGCTCACAATTTACCCAAAGGGGTTTACTATAGGTATTATATATCCACAATCAAGCGCTCTCACATTCACAAGAATAACGAAATACTGGGATTTAAGCCTGCTTTTAATCACTTTCTTTGTTTGCAGTCAAAGCATAGAAATTCCGCCAACCACCTTGGTGTTGAAATATCCAAGGACTTAGTTTATCAGACATGTATTCGCCTACAGATTTAGCGAAGTCCTCTTCCAGGTCTTGGACATTCACATCGGCGTTGTAAGAATTATCAACCAGATGCTTACCCAGACGCATGCCAAAGGTAAAAAGCATAATTATTCTCCCATAGTTGATGACGTTATCACCAAAGAATTCATCACTGACTAAAACAAAGACTTGGAAAACATGTTCGGGCTTGATACTGTCTTCTAGTCTCGTGAACAACACAGATTGTTGTTTGGCTATTTGACCGACTAAACCAGACAACGTCGAGTTATTTGCCTTTTTGGAATTGTAGGAACTAATAATAGTCAGCGCCATATTCACTATCTCGCTATGAACTTGTTTCAAGTCAATCGTTGCTTGTGTCATTATTATACTGATAGCTAATGTTCATCAAAAGATGTCTAGCAGTCAAAATGCTGATCCATTATTGTGAAACGGTGCAAAGTGGTCAAAATGGATAATAACATAATATTTGTATAAAGAAATGGAATCGTCTCTTCTGGTTGGTCAAATTACCCAACCTACTGGAGATAAAACGGTTGTCACCGAAACCACTAGACGCGTGTTTTAGACAAGGGATGTTCTTGTCGAATTTTACTTTTTAAATTTTAATTACCAGTGACCATACTAATCGATAATCACATCCCTTGTCTAAAACACGCGTCTAGTGGTTTCGGTGACAACCGTTTTATCTCCAGTAGGTTGGGTAATTTGACCAACCAGAAGAGACGATTCCATTTCTTTATACAAATATTATGTTATTATCCATTTTGACCACTTTGCACCGTTTCACAATAATGGATCAGCAGTTTGACTGCTAGACATCTTTTGATGAACATTAGCTATCAGTATAATAATGACACAAGCAACGATTGACTTGAAACAAGTTCATAGCGAGATAGTGAATATGGCGCTGACTATTATTAGTTCCTACAATTCCAAAAAGGCAAATAACTCGACGTTGTCTGGTTTAGTCGGTCAAATAGCCAAACAACAATCTGTGTTGTTCACGAGACTAGAAGACAGTATCAAGCCCGAACATGTTTTCCAAGTCTTTGTTTTAGTCAGTGATGAATTCTTTGGTGATAACGTCATCAACTATGGGAGAATAATTATGCTTTTTACCTTTGGCATGCGTCTGGGTAAGCATCTGGTTGATAATTCTTACAACGCCGATGTGAATGTCCAAGACCTGGAAGAGGACTTCGCTAAATCTGTAGGCGAATACATGTCTGATAAACTAAGTCCTTGGATATTTCAACACCAAGGTGGTTGGCGGAATTTCTATGCTTTGACTGCAAACAAAGAAAGTGATTAAAAGCAGGCTTAAATCCCAGTATTTCGTTATTCTTGTGAATGTGAGAGCGCTTGATTGTGGATATATAATACCTATAGTAAACCCCTTTGGGTAAATTGTGAGCGGGAGTTGACACGTTGTAATGGCAAGTGGTAAAATTGTGAGAGTCAGTGGGGAATTTGTGTGGTTAATTGGTCAATTTGATAAATTGTGAAAGCAAACGGGGTAGTTGGTAGGGCAATTCGACAAGTTGTGAAAGCAAATTTCTTAGTTTGCTATAATTTTTTCTCCTTATGGTTAATATTTTTTCCTTTGGCTAGCGTATTTATTACTTTAGCCAACTTTTTTCTTACCTTACCATACATATTTCTTAGTTTGGTTGGTATTTTTCTCACTTTGATTAGTATCTTTTCCAGTTTTGGTAATATATTTTCTTACTTGGTCGACAAATTTTCCTATTTTTGTTGTTGTTGTTGTAAATTTGGATGACATATTTATAAGTTTGGTTGAAATATGTGTTTACTTGGCCAATATTTTTCCCATTTGGCTAACAAATTTTCCTATTTAGGTCGATATTTTTCTATCTTTGGTTAATAATTGTCTTCGTGTGGGTTAACAAAGTTTCCTACTTTTCATAAGTTTGGCAGAGCTTTTTATAAGTTTGGTCGATATTTTTTTCACATTTAGTTAACAAAATTTCCTATTTTTCATAAATTTACCGGAGATTTGTAAAAGTTTGGTCGACATATTTCTATATTTACCCAATATTTTTATTACTTTGGTCAGTTTGGATGATATATTTATAAGTTTGGTCAGCCTTTTAGTTGATTTGGCTAGTATTGTTTTCCTACATTTTATAAGTTTGGATGAGACATTTATAAGTTTGGCGGATCTTTTTCACATTTGGGTAAGAAATTTTCCTACCTTTTATGGGGTTGGACGAGAAATTTATTTACTTGGTCAATAGATTTCACCTTTGGCTAATAAAGTTTCCTATATTTTGTCACTTTGGATGCGCTATTTCTTTACATGACCAATATTTTTTTTTATTTTTTCCATTTGGTTAACAAATGTTCCTACTTTTCATAAGCTTGGTGGAGCTATTTCTGTATTTGGCCGACATTTTCCCCTTTTGGTTAACAAATGTTCCTACATTTCATAAGTTTGGCGGAGATTTTTTATCAGTTTGGTCGACATATTTCTGTATTTACCCAACGTTTTTATACATTGAATCACGTATTTTCCTACTTCGATCGACATGATTCTTAATTTGAGCAATATTTTCACCATTCGGCTAACACATTTTCCTACTTTTTATAAGTTTGGACGCGTTATTTATAAGTTTGAGCGATATTTTTCCCATTTGGTTAATATGATTTCCTATTTGCCCCATATTTTTTACATTTGACTTACAATTTTTCCTACTTTTTATAATTTTCGTTGAGATATTTATGTATTTGGCCACCATTTTTATTAGTTTGACTAGCCTTTTCTCCTACTTTTTATAAAATTGATTGAGATATTTGTGTATCTGACCAATATTTTGCCTATTTGGCTAACAAATTGTCCTACTATTTATAAGGTTGGATGAGCTAATTAAGTTTGGTCAGCCTGTTATTTGATTTGGATAACATTTTATCATAGTCTTTATAAGTTTGAATGAAATATTTATAAGTTTGTCCCTCGTTCTGCCTCTTGTATTACTTCGGCCGACATGTTTCTTGATTTTACTAGTATATTTTCTTACTTGTTATAAGTTCGGATGAGATATTTCTGTCTTTGACCACTATTTTTTCCTACGTTTTATAATTTGTTGAGATATTTATGTATTTGACCGACCTTTTCCCCATTTCGGCTGACAAATATTCCTACTTTTTATAAGATTAGATGAAATATTGCTCTCTTTGGTCGATATTTTTTCTCATTAGGTTAACAAATGTTCCTAATTTTTATAATTTTGTTGTAAATATTTCTTTACAGGGTCAATATTTTTCTCATTAGGTTAACAAATTTTCCTATTTTTTATAAGTTTTGCTGAGCCATTTAGAAGTTTGACCGATATTTTCACATTTGGCTAACATTATTTCCTTCTTTTTATGAAATCGGACGAGGCATTTATAATTTTTACCGATATTTTTCAGCTTGGTTGTAGACAATGAGTATTTTCTGCAATCTATAGTAGGTGTGGGTAATACACAAAGTGAGCAAGCAGAATTAACTGGTTGTGTTACTATGGTCGTCAGCGTATTTAAAATGATATTTTTAACTTTCTCGGTACTGTGGTAAAGAGGCAATTGCATAATTACGTTTATATCTGTTGTTCTCAATCAGAGGCCGAAAAAAGCATTGTCTTGTCCTGTTGTATTGCCTCTAGACGCAAATGTTGTTGGTAACCCAGTGCCAATCTTAGTAACTTGTAGGTGTTGTGTCGTTCATAGAACCTATACGTGTGTATGGATGTAAAGCCCGACATGCGGACATTTGTTGTTAGAAAACACATGTATATATATTCATATATACATATACTACGAAAACATATTTTGAAGCATCAAAATTTGACTTCTTCAGACATTACATTAGTTTTCCTGGGGGACATGAATGCATAGGGTGATTTAAATATAACCAGATTTACGTTTCCAAGGAGATAACACACAGACTATGTTTTCGTTGAAAATTCGCTGTTTTCTCTAAGCAGACTGTCACTTTTGTCACAGCCAGTGTAGATGGTCATGTGTTTGTTATGGGTATTATTAATGTAAATGTTTATTCTGTTTGTAGTGTAAGGGTCCTTCTCTTCCATCGATAAGTTTAAAAAAACCAATGACCAAGCCCTATAAGACACATATGACAACCGCATCTATCCTACTTCATTCATGTAGATTTGGTCCACAGTGTCCACTTTGGTAAGATTTTACAACAATAGACTGGAGCAGGAAACAGGAAACGTTACGTGAATAACGATACACCGAGAGTCAATACGCTTGGATTTGTATTCTCACGTCACTTTTACTATGTATCTATGGTTGTTTCCTGACAGGCTTCATCAATCAGACTCCCATCAAAGGATGGCGGCATGCACAAAATTGTTGGCAACAATATAGAATAGATAGTGGGCGCTTGGTTTAAGTGTTAGTCTGTTACGCTGACGTGAGGGGCGATCGGTGTAATTTGGTCGCAATATATAACAGATAGCGGTCACACTGACATAATGGCATGTTGTGTGTACCATTTGTATGTATCTAATACACCAACGTATTCATACCGTTGTGTTTTTCACTTATTTGCTAATGTAACACTGGTGTTTTCTTCTTTTTTGTTTTTTATAATTTTATACATATCACTGTATTTATTTTATTATATAATTTAACTTGTAATAATGTACTTGCATTCTTTAAACTACGGTTTATTTAGTCCTAACTTTATATACTGTGTATTGCTTCTTCTTGACCAGCTGTCTGTCGTTGGTACCCAGTGTATTAGACACCTCTTTCTGGTAGGTTTAGACTGTCTATTATTACCCTCTCAGATCGATTGTAATCTTTGGTTTATAAAATAATGCTTCGCGGCGACGCAACGTTTCATTACCATTTTTGTTTCATTGTTGGTTTTGTTCAGGGCCACGCGGCCTATACCGCCTCGTTTATCGTGTCATCTTCCCTGGGTACCAAGTAGCTGATTAATATCTCCAGCTGGTACCATCACAGCTAATCTAAACATAGTCACTAGCCTACCGCCGTTTGTTTTCACACGCCGGTAGATCTCCGTTTTTTTCGTCGTTTTATTAAATATTTCTAGTCAAATGTCTTCATTTAATTTCTGAAATAAAATGTCTTCATCTAATTTAACTTGTCAACGGCCTTCATATAATTTATGTAATCAACAGACACTGCGTAGGATCTGCAATATTTAGTAGAGGCGGTTGTTGCACCCGGTGAACAACTAGGGTTAGAATTAAATTATAAAACGACACGGGTTATGATTGTCACTATGAAGAACGAAATACCACTATGTAATATACATGTAAATGGGAATATTCTGAAACAAGTGAATAGATACAAGAATCTCGGAACAGTCATAACAGCTGCTGGGAGATGCCTTGAAGAGATTAGCACAAGAATCGCCGTGGCGAAGATAACCTTTTGCAAGCTGAAAAACGTATTGACCAGTAAAAAGATGGCAATTGCTACGAGAAAAAGAGTGTTGAACCTGTACTTTTGTATGAATGTGAAGACAATGAGCAGTCCCGCTGAATCTGCTGGCTGTGGAACTGACGTTTCTGAGGAGAATGCAAAGTGACACATCGTGATTCGCTTCTCTGGCGCCTATGTTCGCTTTGTTATGTAACTTAACTTGTAATAATGTAATTGTCTTTATTAACATACTGTGTATTTAGTATATTTCTATATTGTGCATATGCCTGTTGCTTCTTTCTGTATACATTATGGTAGTATATGTCTATAGTGTGAGATGCTTTTTTATTTCTAACACCGTAATACATAAGAGTAGAGACATGAAGTTTGAAACGGGGGAAAACATAAACCACGACAGGTCTCAACAGATCACTAATAACCGCTATAGGAAAACTGGCACTATGGGCATTACAGAGTAAATTACGGGTCAGGTGACACCACCTGGCTCCGTTACATACTCGCCCACTGCCACACTGTCCCACCAAACAGTAGGACTCGAACCTGTCAAGCGCTGTGGCAGCAACTAGACACCATTGTTATGCATTTACGTCTTAATATACTCTTAGAAAGCTCCGCCTATGGTGGACACCCTTATCGACCCACAGCGTGATTCGAACCACCAATGAAATAACCTAGTTCCGTTACATACTCGACCACCACCCCGCACACACCAACCACACAGTGAGATTCGAACCTGTCAAGTGCAATGGCAGTAACTAGAACCCTGTTACACATTGGTGATATCCCACTATGACCAACTACGCACCCCCGTCTTTCACCACTTACCAACCCACCCTACACATCGTTCTTTTGCGCCTATTATTTTATTCCGACACCGCCCTTGATTAAAAACAGATGGCACCAGCGACCTCCCTCGACCCCGACACTAATATACACCTGCCGGCAATATCGACTTTTTACTCACAGATGTTATATGATAAAGAGCATGGTGGATGCCGGGTTTGTTATACCGTCTATACAAACGGGAACCTAATTAATTCATTACACCGGCTGACATCTTCTGAATCAATTAGCAAACCTGGCGCCATAGTTTAATTGATCTTTCCATTGTTAACCCCGATGCTCTGATTAAAAAACGACAGCTGACACTTAAAAAACGAGGCAGGAGCTGGAAGGCATGAGGCAGGCCACAACCCACCCACCGCGAGACATGAGACATGAGACGAGAATGAGACATGAGATATATCTCATTGCTCATTGCTCAATACTAGGCCTGGAGACCCTTCCTTACTACTCTCCGCTACCGAGGCTCCCTCCGCTACCGAGGCTCCCTCCGCTACCGAGGCTCCCTATGCTACCGAGGATCCCTCCGCTACCAAGGCTTCCTATGCTACAGAGGCTCTCTCTCTCTGCTACCGAGGTTCCCTCCGCTACCGAGGTTCCCTCCGCTACCGAGGCTCCCTCCGCTACTGTGGCACTCTGAGCTACCGAGGCTCTCTCCGCTACCGAGGCTTCCTCCGCTACTGAGGCACCCTGAGCTACCGAGGCTTCTTACGCTACCGAGGCTTCCTCCGCTACCAAGGCTTCCTCCGCTACCAAGGCTTCCTCGGTACGATTGATTTTTTATAGATGGTTGTGGTCTATACTCCATGAAGGCTAAAAGACAGAATAAGACAGCATTGTCTGGCTCTAAAAAAAAATAAAAATAAAATGACAGTTAGAAAGAAAATGCCGGGCTCCGTGGCGAAGGCGTTAAGGATGCGGTTCGTAATTCCGCTTACCTGCGTTAGAAACACAATTGCGACCGATTTGGCAGCAGACCGTGTTGTGTTGGGATTTAACGTGTTGGTATGGTAGCCGGTCGTTCAGAAAGCAATGGCAAACTACTGAACATAAACTTGCCAAGACACCAATAACAGCAGTAAAATGCTGGCGTTAACAGCGTTGTCCTGTAAATAGAATATGCAAAACAAAAAAAGAAAAAAGAATAAGGTACTAGTTGGTCGAGCGTCCGAGATACACTTGTCTTTTCAGAGAGTAAAATTTGACTAGGCAGCTTGTCGAATAAAAGCCGCATACAACAACTGGGCACTTTCCGTACATAAACAAAAAGAGAACACAATTATTTGTCTAACAACCAAAATATCACATTCACAAGTTGTTTTTGTTTTTTTTTTAATTATTGAATACCCATACTGAAACATCCAAGTATACCAATGTCCGCAAAACGACAGATAATAAATAGTATTTTCACACCAACCCTATGCTACCAAAATCAAGTTTCCAAGGCACCAGGGCCGGGTTATATACTGGCCAAGACCTATTGACGCGTCCTCGTCGAGCGTCCTGGGCAACAGGTCCCTTCGGGGTCCTGGCTAAAGTCAGTAGGATCGCCGATTCCTCCGAAGTCGGAGAGTGTCTGCCTGTACGGCGAGGAACCACCAGTCTGCACACCAATAAGCCAGACATGGGACAACGGATACTCACGCAAAACTCAGGTCCTGTATGACATCACACTGATGTTGGACAACAGGATGCCTTCATCCGACATACAGGACTTCGCGTTGGAGCTCAAGCCAACGAACACAAGCAAGCAAGCAACACTTTCGCAAAATCAACACCTGTGAGATGAGATGCTTGAGAAGAGCTGCCAACTTAACTATCCGAGATTGAGTAAGAAATGATGTTTTCAGACAGACATTGGGATCAAAACCTTGTACATTGAAAGGCAGAAGATCAAATGGCTCGGCCATCTCGTTAGAATGCAACACCATCAACTACCAGCACTGGATCTACATCTGGCACGAGAGCAAGAGGACGCCGAAGAAGAATATATGGTCGTCTTGACAGACGATAGTTTGTTACATTGTGCTTCATAAAAAGGCTTAATTTAATATCCTCTCCGTAGCACAAAGAATGGGCTGAATTTAGAGACCATGTGTTGCCCTTGAAACATGATCCATCTATTTGCCTACTTAGTTTACTCCAGAGGAAAGGTAATACCAATACATCTCGGACAAGACCAGCCGCAGAAGCTGCCAGATCAGCAAAACAATGCTCTAACTGTCTTCCTGTCGGAGCTTCCATCTTAGAGCAGTTGCTGACTAAACATTAAGGCCTAGTCTGCCCTGCCATGACATGTAGTCTTTCGGTTGCATTTCCTCTTGCCAGGATGAGGCTTGTACCATCCTATATAAAACAATGTAAGTGTTTTTCATTTCTAAAATTGCATTTGTCTCCTTGTCCTATTCTCCTCTATAATTCTGTGATATATCTCCCGCCGTTGATATTCATGACCCCCCCCCCCCCCCCCCCACATAGTTGAACAGCACATTGTTAACTGATTCAATGTGAAACAAAAAGGTAGGCTTAGACCAAACATGGCGCACAATGAACTGAACAAGTATGGTAATGCAAATATCCGTTCACTGAGCATTGAAACTGCCGAAGACACCACGAAACAAAACAAATAACACGATGAAACCAATTTGGCGATATTTCGTCCTTCTGTGCAAGTGGGAAGGTACATGCGGCGGTATATTATCCTTCGGCACTGAATCAATTATTGCTACTGGGTGTATTTTTAATGACTGTGCAGTGTTTGAAAATATTGCCGGGCCAAGTTTTGTATTTACCTATTATGTTGCATGAACTTTATAGAGGGTGAATACAAAACTTGGACCGGCAATATTTTCAAACACTACACAGTATATTGTCTATAACTGTACACTGGGACAGAACCTCCGTATGTCCTTATCCCACTCCAAACCTCAAACTAACACTTTGACCCAATGAAAGCTACATACTGTGTAGCGGTTTCTCCGCCTTTGATCATTCAGGTAATATTTTATTGCCAATGGGCGTGAACGCATTGATTTGGTGAATTAAATTATCAAAGACCTAACGATTTGAAAAGGTTCTGTTGTTCCCGTTGTCTGTCCAACGTACGGGCACCTGGCACAGCGACCGTGTAAGTACTTTAAAGATTTGTATGAATGAAACTTTTAACTCTTTTGTAGAGGTAAGGGGGAGGAGATACCAAAGTAAGAATGAATTATAGAAAACAGTTCTCCTTCGGGAGACCCGGGTTGGAATCCTCGGTAACGTGTGGCTATTTTTCTGTCAAGGGCAAAAAGAAAATTATAATCTGCACAGTTCGCGGCTACTGTACTAGCCAGGCGGCCTTAATTCATCAGGCTCAAGACCTCCCTGCTCTACACTGCAAGGTACGATATCTATATAGGCAGTAGATGACAGACAGTAGACAGTCAAAATTAATGCTTTCCGGCATGGCACATGATTGATTGAGTAGATGACAAAACTCGTTTACACTCAGGAAATAAATGACCGTAAACCCCTAGGTAGACCAAGAAGACGGCGGAGAGATAATATATATACAGACCTACAAGCACTTGGAATCAGTGACTGGCAAGAGAAAGTCAACCAGAGAGACGAATGGAGACGGATTGTATCTGCAGCAAAGAACCTCATTGGCTCGGAACGCTGAAGAAGAAGAAGTAGATGACAGTTTGACAGTATATATATATATATATATATATATATATATATATATATATATATATATATATATATATATATATATATGTGTGTGTGTGTGTGTGTGTGTGTGTGTGTGTGTGTGTGTGTGTGTGTGTGTGTGTAATAGCACGAAGATAAGAAATAGGGAGAGAGAGAGAGAGAGAGAGAGGGTGGGAGAAGATTAGGAGATTATAAAGATTGTCCGTGTTCCTGTGTAAGCGTAACCACTAATTATATTTACACCCTATGATGTGCCTCCTGCTATTTAGTCAAGTTCACAAGTATATAGGTCACAGGTACAACACACTATCTTACCGAACACTCGTTCAACCACTCAAATAAGAGCCAACACTAATTCAGGTTTATTTACCTTCAAACAGAAATTACAAATGCATCGTGTGAAGATAATGAAATCAATCAATCAATCATGTGACATGCCGGAAAGCGTGGGCGGTCATGACTCGCCATTTTACTCGATCACCAGAGTCGTGGGTCAGCTCAGTGTTTCTGTCTCGTCTATGCCATGTGGTCAAGCAATCCGGGTATTTACTTCTCGATCTTCCTCTTAGTCTGTTCCCTTCGATCTTGCCAGTTGTCACTAAGTTCTCCAATCCATTTCTTCTAATAACATGTCCAAAAAATTTTGACTGTCTCCGTCTAATTTCTCTAATCAATTTACGATTTTCATTTGTCTCCTGTAGTACTTGGTCATTGTTTTTTCTGTTTGTCCATGATATTCTTTGCATTTTCCTCAGAAACCAAATTTTTGCAGCCATTAGATGTTTTTCAGCTTGATTGCACATTGTCCAAGTTTCACATCCATACAAAAGAACAGGCTCTATGTGTCCCCTCAACACTCTTTTTCTCGTTTCCATTGACATCTTTTTATTGGTCAGAATGTTTTTCATCTTGCTAAAGGCTACCTTAGACATGCCGATTCTTGTTCTAATCTCTTCAAGGCATCTCCATCAGATGTTTTGACTGTTCCGAGATAATTGTACCGATTCACTTGTTGAAGAATATTCCCATTTACTTGTATATTACATTGTGGTACTTCGTTCTTCCTAGTGACGACGATAACCTGTGTCTTTTTATAATTTAATTCCAACCCCAGCTGCTCACTGTGTACAACAACCGCGTCTACTAATTGTTGTAGATCTTGTGCATTGTCTGCAATCAATACTGTATCATCTGCATATCTATTGTTACTGATGTTTCCAATGCTGATTCCATTTATATCTTCTACATTTCTGGAAATATTTTCACTGTATAGGGAAAAAAGACCTGGAGACATTACACATCCCAGTCTCACACCTCGCTTAATAGGCTGATATTGTCCCACTTCATTATCAATCCTTATGGCAGCTTGTTGTTTCCAATATTTGTTTTTGATAAGTTTAATGTCTTTCCCATCAATTTGTAGATTTGCAAGCATATCTACCATGTTGACATGTCTTACTCTATCGAAAGCCTTTGTGTAGTCAATAAAGCAAAGATGTATATCTTTGTTTAGTTCTATAGAACGTTCAATAACTGATCGCAGCATATACACAGCATTTACTGTACCTGTCTCCGTGGCTAAGGACTTTCGAACGCGGTTTGTGAGACCATATACACGGGTTCGAAACACAGCTTTGCTGGGTTTTTCGAAAAAGGTATAGGTGCCGGTCGTTCAGAAAGCAATGGAAAACTACTAAACGTAAAATTTGCCCAGGAATCACGAACAGCGAAAATGCTGGGGTTGACTGTCACGTCCTGTGAAGGACATGCAACTAAAATGTTCTTCTACGAACCCACATTGTTCTTCCCATTTTTCAGGTTGTATTTTATTCCTCACTCTTTTCATGATAATTCGTAGCAGAATCTTCGTGATGTGACTCATTATACTAATTGTTCTATGTTGATTACATTCCAAGGCTCCTGATGTCTTTGGGATTGCAATAAATACAGAATTACATAATTCATATAATGTGTTCAGCAGTCTGGTGACTTGATCTGTTCCATATTCTTCTAAAGCTTTAATCATTTCTGTTGTGATGTTATCTGAACCGGGGGTCTTGCCAGCTTGATGTTTTGTTGATGTTTCCTGTTGAGAGCACAATATGTTGACGTTTCGTGTTGAGGCAGAGATATGTTGACTTTCATTGTTGAGACAGCGATATGTTGACTTTCATTGTTGAGACAGCGATATGTTGACATCTCTTGTTGAGACAGCAATATGTTGACTTTCATTGTTGAGACAGCGATATGTTGACATCTCTTGTTGAGACAGCAATATGTTGACGTCTCTTGTTGAGATAGCGATATGTTGACGTCTCTTGTTGAGATAGCGATATGTTGACGTCTCTTGTTGAGATAGCGATATGTTGACATCTCTTGTTGAGCCAGTGATATGTTGACGTCTCTTGTTGAGACAGTGATATGTTGACATCTCTTGTTGAGATAGCGATATGTTGATGTCTCTTGCTGAGATAGCGATATGTTGGCATCTCTTGTTGAGACAGCGATATGTTGACGTTTCATGTTGAGACAGTGATATGTTGACATCTCTTATTGAGATAGCGATATGTTGACGTTTCATTTTGAGACAGTGATATGTTGACATCTCTTGTTGAGATAGCGATATGTTGACGTTTCATGTTGAGACAGTGATATGTTGACGTCTCTTCTTGAGACAGTGATATGTTGACGTCTCTTGTTGAGACAGTGATATGTTGACGTCTCTTGTTGAGACAGCGATATGTTGACGTTTCATGTTGAGACAGTGATATGTTGACATCTCTTGTTGAGATAGCGATATGTTGACGTTTCATGTTGAGACAGTGATATATTGACATCTCTTGTTGAGATAGCGATATGTTGACATCTCTTGTTGAGATAGCGATATGTTGGCATCTCTTGTTGAGACAGTGATATGTTGACGTTTCATGTTGAGACAGTGATATGTTAACATCTCTTGTTGAGATAGCGATATGTTGACGTTCCATCTTGAGACAGTGATATGTTGACATCTCTTGTTGAGATAGCGATATGTTGACGTTTCATGTTGAGACAGTGATATGTTGACGTCTCTTGTTGAGACAGTGATATGTTGACGTCTCTTGTTGAGACTGATATGTTGACATCTCTTGTTGAGACATCGATATGTTGACGTTTCATGTTGAGACAGCTATATGTTAACGTTTCTTTGTTGAGACAGCGATATGTTGACGTCTCTTGTTGAGACAACTATATGTTGGCGTTTCATGTGAGACAGTGATATGAATATTGTAAAAACATTTTTATACCCGCCTTTCTCTCAGCCTTGAGACAATTTCTAATCTTTACACTTATCTCATATTAAAGTGTTATTTTTTTTTCCTGCCCACGCAATTTGAAACCCATTTGAAATATATCTCGCTTTGTCAACAGACAATTTTAAGTGTGCACCGTATTTTCACAGCTAGTTACGAGTAGGGCCTATACGACGTTTGAACTGGGAATTTTTCTTTATAAAACACCGCAATTTATTTAGACAGCTAATAGATAACACCGCACAAGCCAAGCCAGCACAATACTGTAGGCACAGAATCTTTAGGCAGGGAGAACTCGCTGAAGAAACTCGAAGGTAAGTAAACTCTCTGTGGGGTCTCGAACATGATTTTTTATTGAAGTTTATTCAAAGCCTGTTATTTATTATTTCCGTTCTGAATATAAAAACACTTTTGCCTTCGCGGTCCACGTCTTTCTTTTCTTCGCCAAGTAGCGTTGTCACGTGTTAATGCACACTGGTCTGATTTTTCTACATTTTGATGTCAAGTTTCTATATATTATTGATGACAGCTCTAGGATACCAGATCTAACAACGCATGTGACTTGCTTGGAGGGGTAGTTAAATTTCTGGTGGCTTGTATACACTACCTAGTTCTGCATCTTTCCAAATAGAAGAAAATGCAATGTGTGTGTGTGTGTTCGTGTGTGTGTGTGTGTGTGTGTGTGTGTGTGTGTGTGTGTGAGAGAGAGAGAGAGAGAGAGAGAGAGAGAGAGAGAGAGAGAGAGAGAGATTTACAAGATACTAAAGAGGCCGACAGACTGGCAAAGGAAGGTGGAAGGCTACCTATGTCTGATATAGACATAACCTATGATAATCACTAAAGGTATAAAGCAACTATAGGGCCGAGTAGTGACTGACTGAGTGGCTAGAACGCCCGTCTAAATTCAAGCAGTGAGGGTTCAAACCCCCCCCCCCCACCCCCCACCCCCGTCCCACACCGCAAGGCACTATATGGCAGTAATGACAGTTTTAAACAAATAAGAACCGAGTGGAAATGAATGCATCAAGAACACCAGAAATATGATGCATATTACTAACTCCGCCGAAGAGAACAAGTAGCAATCTCCAGACTCCACACAAGACATAACAAGCTGAAATACCACATGCTTAATAAAGTAAAGATCGGAGATACTGATGACTGTAACTGTGGGACTTGTAAAACGACAGCAAAACCTTTGTTGCTATAATGCCTAACATATGCAACACAGAGAGACATAACCGCTCATTATGAAGGTCAAATATGTGGAGATGTCAGCTAGCTCAAGAAGGAGAAGTGGAGGAAGAAGGAGGAGGAAGAGAAGGAAGAGGAGAAGCAGACGAAGAAGAAGAAGAATTAGAAGAAGAAGAAGAAGAAGAAGAAGAAGAAGAAGAAGAAGAAGAAGAAGAAGAAGAAGAAGAAGAGTCGAAATTGTAAAGTAGGCGATGGATACAGATTTTCTTCCGCCATTGATCAAAACAGTGTTTATAAGTGCGCGTGGGTGTTTAAACTCCCAATGATGCGAATTTGCGATAGTTGAGTTGAGATAAGAAACAACAAAACTGCACTCAGGTCATTCCCACACATTTCCTCTTTCAACAGCCAGCGGAGAAAGTCATACTGCTGATCGTTCCAAATGCCATCTGACTGAAAGTTCTCCTGGTCTTCTCTATCAGATTTGAGATTCGTCCAGAACCCCTGCTGATCCCCTGTAATATCCTTCTCTCCACATACCGGTGCTCAGTCTGTTCCACCGCTTTCTCCACCTTGTCCCATAGGCGAGAATGTACCAGAGTGCATATGTAAGTATATATGTGTCTATGACTGTATGTTTTTACGAATGTGAGCAGTAATCATATATGCATGTATGTGTATTTTTAAACAAATGTGTGTGTGTGTGTGTGTGTGTGTGTGTGTTTTAGCTTAGTTTAGTCAAAGGATCAACTTCACAGCACACGGATGTAACCCATACGTGCTCCGTTCTACTCCTAACTCAAGCCTGAAACCGAAGAATCTCAGCTCAGTGCACAAACTCCGTAGCACCGGCGAGGATCCTGAAATACTTTGGGTAGATTTTTAACTCGAAATTTTGCCCCGGCAGCGCCGTTAGGCTACTCTTTTTCGATTTCCAACATTGTTTACGTACGCAACAATACACACGGACGTCCGATCTCACTACACAGAGACCAGGGGTAATTTTGTTACTAGAAGTCCACGTGAAAAAATCCCGGCCCTCACCGGGGCTTGAACCCGGGACCTCCAGCACTCGAGGCGGACACCATACCTCGAGACCACTCAGCCCCAATGTGTGTGTGTTTGTATATGTGTATATGTAACTATACTAAACTATATATATATGTGTGTTTCTATGCATGTTTGTTTTCATACATGTATTTGTATGTTCCATGTGTGTATATGTTTGTGTATGTGTCCGTGTGTGTGTGTGTGACAGTGTTGAGATAAGTGTAGAAGAGTCACTGTCGTATACCGACAAACGTTATCGCCGAGAAGATTGAAACGTCGCAACCACACCTCTGATAACAGGCCTTTGACGGAGATAACAGTGATGATATTGTGGATAACTCCTGATAACATACGTCATCAGCCGTGTTTAAGTACGCCTAGTGACGTCCATCGGTGGTTCTCAACTTCTATATTTTGTGGTCAGGACTGATTCATCTTTGTTCATTGTACTGATTAAACATGATTGTTCGCCTTTGTTTTCTTCTTCTTCTTCTTCTTCTTCTTCTTCTTCTTCTTCTTCTTCTTCTTCTTCTTCTTCTTCTTCTTCTTCTTCTTCTTCTTCTTCTTCATCTTCTTCTTCTTCTTTTACATGCTATTCCATATTTTGTGTGTATTCTCATGTTCATATTATCATTTTGAATGCCAATTGATGTTATAATTTATAATATGAACACGTGTACATCACTGTAGAGTGAGTGAGAGAGTTAGGGAGTATGAGTGAGAGAAAGAGAGAATTAATGAGTGTTAGTGTGTGTGTGTGTGTGTGTGTGTGTGTGTGTGTGTGTGTAATAGAGAGATAGAGATAGAGATAGAGAGAGAGAGAGAGAGAGAGAGAGAGAGAGAGAGAGAGAGAGAGAGAGAGAGAGAGAGAGAGAGAGAGAGAGAGAGAGAGAGAGGGAGTTGAATTGCATCACCAATGTTTTACGCTACACAATGTATATGTACAATTTTTTCTCAATTTCTTACAATTTTTGCGAGAATGCTCACGACAATCGTCAGTGTCTCTACTGTGTGTAAAGTGTGGGGGTTTGTTCTTATTAGTTTCAGTGATCATGTGAGGCATTATGTATGTGTCTAGATGTTAGGATGTGTGTGTTGGTGTATATGTGAGGGATGTGTGTGTGTGGGGGGGGGATGTATGTGTGGAGAGGTTGTGTGTGGGGGATGTGTGTGAGTTGATGCATGATGTGTGGATGGGTGAAGGGATGTGCGGTCGGTGAGGGGTGTATGTGTGTGAGGGATGTGTGTGTGTGGGTGGGGATGTTTGGGAGGATGGTTGGAAGTATGTGGATGTTGGTTGGTTGGGGGTGTGGGTAGGGAATGTGTATTTGGGTGGGTGAATGGGTATGTGGGTTGGGGGATGGGTGTGGGGGATGGGTGTTGATGTGTGTCTGTGAATGAGATATGTCTGTCTGGGTCTGAGTGTGTGAGTGTGGATGGGGTAAATGTGAGTGGGTGGAGGATGTATGTGTGGGTGGTGAGGATGTTTGTAGGTGGGTGATGTGTGGGTGGGTGGGGAGATGTGTGTGTGGGTGAGAGACGTGTGGGTGGGGATGTGTATGGGGAATGCATGTGGGGGATGTGTGTGTGGGGGGAATGTGTTTATGGGCGGGGTGTTGTGTGGGAGGGGAGATGTGTGAGGGGTGGGGGAGGTGTGGGATGTGCGGGTGGATGAAGGATGTATGTGAGCATGGGCGATGTGTGTTTGGCTGGGTGGTTGGGGTGTGTGTGGGTGGGAGGATAGATGAGAGATGCATGTTGATTTGTGGGTGGGTGATGTGTGGGTGTGAGTGGTTGATGGATGAGTACGTGAGTGGGTGGATGTGTGAGAGAGATGAGTTTATGGGTGGGGGATGTGTGTGTGGATGGGAAGGCGGATGTGTGTGGGTGGGATATATGTGGGTGGTGGGGTGTGTGTGGGTGGTTGGTGTGTGTTTTTAGATGAGGAATGTGTTGATGGGTGAGGATGTGTGTGTGGGTGGGGAGATATGTGTGTATGGGTAGTGAGATGTGCAGTTAAGGGATTGTGATTGGGGATTGGAGGTCGGGGGGAGGGGTGGTTGGTGGGTGGGTGGATGGAGGATGTGTGGGAGGATGAGTGTGTGTAGGTTGGGGGTGGGAGGGGATGTGTGTGTGCGTGGGTTTGGGATTTGTGGGTGCGGGAGATTGTGTGGGTGGGTGATATGTGTGTAAGTGGGGGATGTGTGGGTGGGTGCGGGTTTTGTGTGTGGGTAAGAGCAGGATATGTGAGTTGGCGGGAATATGTGTGTGTGGGTGTTGGATATGTGGTTGGGGGATGTGTGATTGGCTGAGTGGTTGGGGGTGTGTGGGTGGGTGGTGGAGGATATGTGGGTTGGTGAGTGCTGGTAGGTTATGAGATGGGTGGAGGATGTGTGCGTGTGGGTGGGGAGATGTGTGAAGGTGGGGGATGTGTGAGTGGGTATGGATGGGTGGTTGCATGCATGTGTGCCTGGGTTTGTGTGTGGGTGGGTGGGGGATGTGTGTGGGGGATGTGTGGTGGGTGGGAGATGTGTGTGTGTGGGGGGGGGAGATGGTGTATGTGGGTGTGTGTGTGGGATGTGTGGGTTGGGGGATGGGTGTATGGAATGGGTAATGTATGTGCATGTGGGTATGTGTGGTCGGGTGGTGGATGTGTGTGTGGGGGACACGCCGATGGATAGGGGATGGGTGGGTGGGTGGGGGATTTGTCTCTTAACATGGTAGCATGCATTGTTTATGCTTACAACATTTATTTGACAATGTTTTTTTTTTCCTATGTGAATGACTATGCACTGATGAACGAAAGATGAATGATTGGAACGGCCGAATGTAAGACGGACCTGCGTGCCCAATTTGTTACCCTTCGAAAATAAAGTTCGTTCTTTCGTTCGTGTCACAGCCTCACACTAAGGGCGGTACCAACATAAAGTAAGAGATACTGGCGAAGGGAGAGAACTCCAACTCAAGGGAAAGAACCGAGTCACTCGAAGGCTCGAATAATCCAGAGCCTTCTCGAAGGACCGGTCAGTGTGTCCACAGCCACGTGGACACTGATGGGGCCCGCCGATTGCGGGGTCCACGAGAAACTCAGAGAGAGTTGCCACCCGTGTCGGATTGCGACACGTGTGGAATTACAGTCACGGACTGGACATCGAGGAAGCAACAGGGCTTACCTTAAGGGGACTTGATAGTAGACCCAATTGTATTTAGGGGTCTTAGACATATGTTTAGATAGCTGCTAGAGTTATTGTGTTAACCATGTTCATTGTAAACTCCTGTGATACGCAACGTGCTGATTGCTGGCTTGTGAAAACTCGCTTCGCCAGCGTACTGTAATATACATGTAAATAAATGATGCTAGATTGTATCTGAACGGAGTTTGTTGCCTGTATGAGCCCGAGTTTCAATCCCCTAGAGATCTAGGACGGTGACAGGCTATTTGGGGGCAAGCGCCGGTTTTGGCAATCATAAGCAGTACTTTTCAGAACAGCTCTTGGTTTTGCCAAGTAAAAAAAAAATATATCAACTTTAACACATGACAAAGTTAGAAACTTTGCAGCTATCTGTGAATGAGCCTTTGTAGTCCCTCTACAAAAATATTTCAAATGATGATAATGTTTATGAAATTTGACATGACTGTGACAATTACAATGACAGTTACTAATTTTTTTTTATTCCAACATCAGATTGTTCCGCGAATTATCGTGTATGTAACCTGTACTCCAGCAGTGGCGAGAAAACAAGACTACAGTCGAGAGCTCAGGGAAAAGAAGATGAGTTTAATTTCATGCTCATTACATCCCTAAGCGATACTCCTCATCCTCATTCATTGATGTAACATTTTTCTATGTATTGATTTTTTTTAAAATGTATATGCTAATCTTACAACCAAGTAAACCTGTTCAGATAAATTTGCTCAGGTAAACATTAAGGGAAATAACCGATTTTTGTACACCCTGACTTATTTCAAAGGGATTTAATTTCAGTAAAGTAAATAATAACTAAAATACAAGATGTCAACATTAGAACAGTGCATTGAATTAGGTATTAGGTTAGGATATAAAGAAGAAAAACTTTCAGAATGGGCACAAAAGACACATTCAGAAAATATTGCACGAGAAGAAAGAGCAATGGAAAGAGAAGAGAAGAAGATACAAGCAGAAAGAGAAGAGAAAAAGATACAGATGCAAATTGAGGCAGAAGAGAAAAATATGCTAGCAGAAAGAGAAGAGAGAAAAATGCAAATTGAGGCGGAAGAGAAAAAGATGCGGATGCAAATGGAAGCTGAAGAAAAGAAAATACAACTGCAGGCTCAAGAGAAGAAGATGCTGATGGAGCTTGAGGCGGCGACCAAGCAAGCCCAATTAAATGCAGAGACACAGATAAAACTAAAACAAATGGAAATTGACTCCAACGTAGAAATGTCAGTAAACAAAATTAAAAGCAAAGAAGATGAACAAAACTACAACAAATATAAAGGCCTTGTCAAAGCGTTTTGTTCAGGAGACTCTATAAGCGCATACTTAGAGAACTTCGAGTGTCTGATGACGTACCATAAGGTCGAAAAAGTTGACTGGTCATTTATTCTGATGAGAAATTTAGCATTAGAGCCCTTAAAAGTAATAGAGACAGTTCCACAAGATATGTGGAAAGATTATGATTATTTAAAGCAAAGAATACTCCAACATTTCTCACTAGATACAGCAGGCTATCAACTTCAGTTCTCAAAATTAGCCCCTCTACCTAATCAAACTTTCATTGACTACGTGTCTACAGTGCAGGATATTTGTACAAAATGGATAACCTCAGCTAAAACAAATAACAATCATGATAAACTGAAAGAACTAATTGTAATTGATAAGATTATTACTACAATCCCAACACCTTTTTCTAAATTTTTGAGACAAATGGATTGTAAAACTATCCAAGAAATAGAAACCAAGGGGAACGCATATTTTACAGCGAACCGCGATATTTTTCAGCTAAACATGAGCCAAAATGAAACAGCAGCGGTTACAAACACAAAATATTCGAAACCAAATGAAAATAGGTTCAAACAACGCTCTAAGTTCACAAAACCAGTCATGTGCCAGTATTGTCATCTGACGCACGAACAGTACGCGATGTGCGACAAATCACCAAATTATCCACATCATCTCCAAATGGTAGTGGAAAAACAAAAGAACAAAAGGAACGCATATCAGAGAGCAGTTAAATGTTTTTTTTTTTGCTCGAGCTATGGCCATTATTCAAAATTTTGTGATGGGAGAAAGATGATGAAGCAGACCAATGCCGCATTAATAGACACATCCTCAGATGAAGAAATTGAACAGCAGAACGAATGTGACATCCAGAATGAAAGTGCGAGTGAGTCAGGTAATGCAGTAGACATCATTAATACCATCACTGATAACAAATGTAACACCTGTAGAAAATTTCAGCTTGATACAACTTTGTTATGTGGCCACACAATCCCAGTTTCTAACGAAATGGCCAACGCAGCCTTAACACCAACAGGCAAGTTAAATTATTCAACAGGTTTTGTTAACACCAAACAATGTACATTAATACGAGATTCCGGAGCGACTCTTTGTGGAATTAAGAGAACATTAGTTAACGACAAAGACTACACACACAAATACGTAACGTGTCGCACATTCGCAGACACGATCGAAAGATACCCCCTAGCACTGGCCGAAATTCGGACACCTTTTATATCAGGACAAGTACTATGTGCAGTACTAGAAAATCCTGCCGCTGAAATCATCCTTGGGAATCTTCCCAACATAAGATCTTGCTCTGAAAAGGAAATCAGAGAATGGGAACAGAAATACTGTATCCAAAAACCAAACAGCGAGTCCAAAGTGAAAAACCACGCGTGCTTGTCTCAAACTGCCAAAAGCACAAGGGAGACAACCGACGACGTAATTAAAATTGAATTCACAGAGGTGCAGAATACAGGGGCGGTTGAATCTTTCAATGATACCATCAAATTAACACCTCAAACTGAGGACGCCATCGATTCACAAAGTACTGAGCCTGTAAATGTGCAACAACACACACAACACACTAATATAGTAACAAGACAAACGACACACAAAACCCACACTGACCAACTTCAGGAAGCACTACAAATCATTTCACCTAATATTACCACCACCTAGTTGATAGAAGAACAAAAAGCAGATCCAACTCTTTCACAATATTTTCGGCTAGTAGGATTCAAGCCAAAACTAACCAAAAACGCTTCTTGGACATTTAGACTAAATAATAATGTTCTAACGAGATTATACACCAGAGACCAAACCACGATACAGCAAGTGGTTGTACCTCAGGCACATCGTGAGAAAGTGCTACATATAGCCCATGACTCACCTTTCGGAGGTCATATGGGTTACGAAAAAACCAGGGCCAGAGTCCTGAGTCAATTTTATTGGCCTAAATTTTACCAAGACATAAAAACCCATTGTAAATCATGTGATACCTGTCAGAAAACGATTGTATTACAACCAAATCAAGATATTTTACTATTACTACCTGACAAGAGAGATTTACTATCAACCTCTTGGCAGGGACCATTTAAAGTTGTGAGAAGAATTTCGGAAGTTGACTACGAAATTTCTTTGAATGGAAAATTGAAAATATTCCATGTAAATATGTTAAAACCATACTATTCTAGAAATGACAGTGACACGAACAAGCAGACGCAGATAACAGATGACAATAACCAGACGGACAAGAATGACAACAGAAACGAAACGACAATTACCCAACTGAATGACACCTCGACAAACGAAGCATCGTTAACGACTCATTCTTGGGACAACGAAGACGACGAAAACATATTCACAGTACCGACAATATGGGATAACGACAAGTACGACCAAGTTAACGACACATTGACAACTATTAGTCTCGACGACGACGACAATGACATTGAAGACAATTTACAAACAGTAGCATCAGTAATAAATCAGACGGACGTAGACAATACTGAAATTCCAGTACCAATTATGAACGACGACAGCACTATGAATGACATACATATCTCTGACACTTTGACACAACAGCAGCGACAAGACATTTTGTCTCTTCTGAACGACTATAAAACTATCTTCTCAAACAAACCTGGACGGACTGACAAAATAACACATTCAATTGTGTTGACGGATCTGACACCGATCAAATTTAGACCATATTCGATTCCTTTACATTATAGAGCAAATTTAGATAAAGAAATTTTGGACTTAGAGAAAAATAGAATAATACAGAAATCTGTGTCCCAGTATTCTTCGCCAATTGTCCTGGTGAAAAAGAAGGACCAAACCATTCGTTTGTGCATAGACTATAGAAAATTAAATACCATAACCACGACAGATGCTGAGCCAATGAACAGCTGTGAAGACCTCATCTTGAATATGTCTCAATCATCCTTATTTTCTAAGCTTGATTTAGCTAAAGGTTACTGGCAAGTACCACTAGAGCCTTCTTCAAGGCATATAACAGCATTCGCTACACCCCTTGGGCTGTACGAATGGAGATATCTTCCGTTTGGTCTCAAGAACGCTCCCGCCACATTTGTCAGGTTAACCAGACTTCTATTACACGGCATCAAGGACGTGCAATCTTATATTGATGATATATGTATCCATTCTTCAAACATGGCTTCTCACTTACTTACACTCCAACAAGTCTTTAACCAAATCTTGCTTTTTGGACTTACTATCAAACCTTCCAAGGTTGAAATAGGCTATAAACAGATAGACTTCCTAGGTCATAGGATTTCCGAAGGCAAACTATTGACAGATGATAAAATAGTATCAAATATTCTCAACCTAGAAGTTCCAACTACAAAGAAACAGGTTAGAAGCCTATTAAGTCTCATAAACTATTATGCCAAGTTTATACCAAACTGGGCAGAACTCACATCAGTTTTTTCTAATCTGTTGACAAAAGATCATCCAGAAAAATTTTGTAAGAGTATCCGCTTAGAGGATGCAATGTGCAAATTGAAATCCATTTTTTCTAACCCACCAGTATTAAGATTACCAAACATAGATATACCTTTTATTCTGACCACAGATTCGAGTGCTATCGCAATTGGAGGATGCCTGATGCAAGAATATCAGGGCTTGAGACATCCGATACTCTACGTCAGCCGCAAGCTGAAAAAGGCAGAGATCCATTACTCCACAGTTGAGCTGGAGGCATTAAGTCTACTTTTTTGTATGCGTCGATTATCTAAGTTCCTCTTAGGTTCGCATTTTGTTGTTATAACCGATAATTCGCCGCTGCTGGTACTTAAGCAAGGTGTTCCAAAGAACCATCGTTTGGAAAGATGGTGTCTTCTTCTTCAAGATTTCGACTTTGAAATCCGCCATATTAAGGGCACTGATAACATTATTGCTGATTTTTTATCACGGCAAACTAATGCACCATCAGACGAACACTAGGCACATTAATTATTCGCCATATAAGAAGCTGTGATATTTTAGTATGTTACATAGAACATTGTACCTCTACACCTACTAGAGAACTTTCATTCAGAAGTAACAACGCCCAAGTGAATAAGTTACGTATAACACCCACGAACAGGACACTTTGAGAACCCTATTCCTATTTTACCAATTGCCAAGGTGTTAAAAACAATCCGAGCGATATATATAAGATCTGTGAAATGATTTCAACCAGTGAACTGACAGTCATCTGTAAAGATTAAGAACACTGCATACTCGCTATTGCTAAGAAACTTCGCAAACAGCCGGAATAGAACTACGTCGATTACAACACGCAAGTGACAGCTATATTAACTGTTAACATTGATGGCACGACATACGGACAACAGGAGGACAACACACACATCGTCGTTGGATTTAGTTAGTTAGTTAATTAGTTATTGATTAGTTAATATATATTACACTTGTATTTAATTATGTATATAAAATATGTCAACCTATAACTTGTATATTTTCTACCATAATAGTACAAGTATTTCCACTCATAGGTGAAATATTTTTCCTATACAATTTATTTTCCATATAAGTTATAATCCATTTTTTGATTACACGTACAAAAAGTACTTGTTACCGTAAAGGGAACATATCGCCTAATCCATTTTTCTAAGGGCAATAAGACTTACCTCAACTTGATCTATATATTTTAACAAAATACTATTTTGTATGAAAGATGTATGGATGACAGAGTGAATGAATTAAATGAGAGAGCGATATACTGAGCGGACAAATTGTACGCAAAACGTATTTATTTTAATTTGTCTGCGTCTTTCATGTAAAAGGTATTACCTGTCTAATTGTTGATACATGTTTAGTATTTAATACACTACATCTAAGCGCCACTGCTTGGAATGCCCGATCATGCATTACACACATTGAGGTAATTCATGACAAAGGATATCCCAACTCGTGACGCTTGGAGATAAACCACATAGTGAGCACACACTTTATACAAACTCAAAACTGAACACTAACAATTAAAATACAGTCACTTTATTAGAAACAGCAACATATCAGTCAATACACGAACAAGCCAACTCGAACACGTAGTCAGATGTGATAAAACAACAGCATAACTACATATTCAGCATTATACAACATACGGGAGTAAAAATGTATTGAAATACACACACAAGACGAGATTGCAGGTGTACTTAAATAGCCAAGACATTTGTCTTGTTAGAACTCTCTTACACAGAGTTTTAATATCTTGGTATCATATGGATACTTGAGAAGGGCGCGGTTGTAAAAATAACTGGGAAACGTCACGGAACTTCGGTCAGATAAGCATGTTTAAGAACATAGAAGAGAGAAACCTCTTCAGCAATCATCTTAAAGTGGTGTATGGGAGAATACATGAGTTGGTGATGCAGATATGTAAGTTGCCAAGTTACTATCCACCAAACTACAAACACCGACTTTATGTGAGCCTGTGACAGAATTAGTACAGAACTAATTACCATATAAGAACCCATCAAAGCAGGGGGGGAGGGGGACTCCTGTCACAGCCTCACATAAGGGCGGTACCAACATAAAGTAAGAGATACTGGCGAAGGGAGAGAACTCCAACTCAAGGGAAAGAACCGAGTCACTCGAAGGCTCGAATAATCCAGAGCCTTCTCGAAGGACCGGTCAGTGTGTCCACAGCCACGTGGACACTGATGGGGCCCGCCGAT
>OY992879.1:137000669-137035048 GCA_963921405.1 Cepaea hortensis | reverse complement strand
GAATCAACAGTGGTTCGAATCGCGTCGGTAACTTACGGGGTATGTGAGCCGGCCGCTCAGAAAGCAATGGCAAACTACTGAGCGTAATCTTGCCAAGAAACCAACAATCAACTGAAAGATGCTGATGTTGACAGCGATGTCCTGTAAAGGATACGCAAACATTTTTTTTTGGGTCGTAATCTGGAGGTAGCAGGTTTGAATCCTGATGTGGCCACTCGAGTTTTCGATGTGTATATTGTCTCGGAAACTAAAATATCTCTGTCGTATATCACATTAAATGCCGCAGTGGTTTGGCCAGAACTGTAGTGGAAGGCGTGGTCTGTGGAAGAAAGAGCAGGCTTCCGCCAGCAAGAGGGTGGGTCCTGGGTATTCAAGTCACCCTGGGCATGAACGTGCGTGAGGAAAGGAAAGTGACAAAAGTTCGACCGTCTGTCCGGCGTGACATTAGGAGGGCGCTGTTCTGCAAATCTACTTGAACATAACGTACTGTGTGTGTGTGTGTGTGTGTGTGTGTGTGTGTGTGTGTGCGTGCGTTTGTGTTTGACAGAGAGAGAGAGAGAGTGAGAGAGAGTAGTTTGTGAGAGAGACTGAGCGAGTGCGCTATGTGTGTGAATATGTGTGTGTCTGTTTTGAGAGAGATAAACTTTGTGTATGAGTTTGTGTGTGAGGGAGAGAAAGAGTGAGTGAGTAGAGAGAGAGAGAGAGAGAGAGAGAGAGAGAGAGAGAGAGAGAGAGAGAGCGCTTACTATATGTGTGTATGTGTTTGTGTGTGAGAGAGAGCAAAAGAGAGAGAGAGAGAGAGAGAGAGAGAGAGAGAGAGACAACGTTGTGTGTTTGTGAGAGAGAGAGAGAGAGAGAGAGAGAGAGAGAGAATGCACGTGATTGTTTGTTTGTAAGACGCACACACACACACACACACACACACAGAGGGAGAACGAGAGAGAGAGAGAGTGAGACACTCACACACAGAGTGAGGCACAGAGAGAGAGAGAGAGCGAGAGAGAGACACTCACAGAGAGAGAGACACTCACTGAGAGAGAGACACTCACAGAGAGAGAGAGACACTCACAGAGAGAGAGAGAGAGAGAGAGAGAGAGAAAGAAAGAGAGAGAGAGCGCTTACTATATGTGTGTATGTGTTTGTGTGTGAGAGAGAGCAAAAGAGAGAGAGAGAGAGAGAGAGAGAGAGAGAGAACGTTGTGTGTTTGTGAGAGAGAGAGAGAGAGAGAATGCACGTGATTGTTTGTTTGTAAGACGCACACACACACACACACACAGAGGGAGAACGAGAGAGAGAGAGTGAGACACTCACACACAGAGTGAGGCACAGAGAGAGAGAGAGAGAGCGAGAGAGAGACACTCACAGAGAGAGAGACACTCACTGAGAGAGAGAGAGACACTCACAGAGAGAGAGACACTCACAGAGAGAGAGAGAGAGAGAGAGAGAGAGAGAGAGAGAGAGAGAGAGAGAGAGAGAGAGAGAACTCTACGCAATCACTACTGACAGGGCATGTTTCTGGTTTCTCTTCTGTATGCCGAAATGTGGTTGTACACAGCTTTATGTTATTCGTTGTTGTTGTTGCGATTGTTACTGATGTTGTTGTTGTTGTTTGTTGTGATGGTGGTGGTGGTTGTTATTGATGTTGTTGCGGTTGTTACTAATGTTGTTGTTCTTTTGGTTGTTACTGATGTTGTTGTTGTTGTTGTTATTGATATTGTTGTGTGTTGTTGTTAGGATGTTTTGTGGTTGTTACTAATGTTGTTGTTGTGGTTGTTACTGATGTTGTTGTTATTGATGTTGTTGTTATTGATGTTGTTGTTGTGGTTGTTATTGAGGATATTGTTGAAGTTATAGTTGTTACTTAAGTTGTTGTTGTTGTTGTGGTTGTTACGGATGTTGATGTTGTAGTTGTTATTGATGTTGTTGTGGTTGTTATTGATGTTGTTGTTGCTGTTATTGTTATTTTTGTTTTTGATGTTGTTTTTATTGATGTTGTTGTTGTGGTTATTAGTGTTGTTTACATTATTGTGGTTGTTATTGATGTGGTTGTTGTGGTTGTAGTAGTTCTTAATGTTGTTGTTGTGATTATTATTGTTGTTTTGTTGTTATGGTTTTTATTAATGTTGTTGAGGCTGTGGTTGTTTTTTATGCTGTGGTTGTGGTTGTAGATGTTTTTTTATGCTGTGGTTGTGGTTGTTTTTTTATGCTGTTGTTGTAGTTGTTACTGTTACTGTTGCTATTGTTGTTGTGATTGTTACTGTTGTTGTGGTTGTTATTAATATTGTTGTTGCGTTTTTTAAATGATTTAGTTGTTGTATTTGTTATTCATGTTTTTCTTGTGGTTGTTATTTATGTTGTTTTTGTGATTATTATTGGTGTTGTTGAAGCTGTTATGGATGGTGTTGTCGTAATTGTTATTCATGTTATTGTTGTTGTGGTTGTTTTTGATGTTTTTATTGTTGTAGTTGTTATTGATGTTGTTGTTGTGATTGTTATTGATGTTATTGTTATTGATGTTGTTAATGTTATTGATGTTGTTATTGCTATTGTTGTGGTTGTTATTGATGTTATTGTTATTGATGTTGTTATTGATGTTGTTATTTTTGTTGTTGTGATGGTGATTGTTACTGATGTTGCTATTGATGTTGCGGTTGTGGTTGTTACTGATGTTGTTGTTGTGATTGTTATTGATGTTATTATTTTGGTTGTTATTGATGTTGTGGTGGTGGTTGTTATTGATGTTGTTGTGGTGATGATTGTTATTGATGTTGTTGTTATTGTTGTTGTTGATGTTATTGTTGTTCCTCACATAGAAAGAAGTATGTGGCAGGGTCGACAACCTCTACCATACCGACTGGGGGCAGGTGGAGAAAACATACCGCCGATCCCCAAACAACCGCATAGAGACCTTGATTTACACCTTGTCCCGATTAGTCTATTAAAAATAGCACCATATGCTCAATGGGCCTTAAGGAATGTGAAGAGGTCCTTGTTATTTGCACAGAGGGAATTAAGGCGGTACCCAGGCCCTACCCTACTCAGCCTGATGTTTGATGCCACGTCTACAAGTGCACTTAACGCCACCGACAAACAGGTAAAAGTCCACTACCGACTCTTCCATCTGTGAAGATAGTAGGTAAAATCCGAAGTTCATAGAGACAATGCTTGAATTTATCTTTGTTGTTGACTTTGCACTCAGTGTCATTTCAAAGACTGACATACAGAGAAGATTGGGCCCGCATATATAATAACTATAGCAATATGAGACCCACTAATGGGACTACAGTGACAGACATCTCCATGGATTGAGCTTTTAACCGACTATCATAGTTAATGGACAGAAGCTCAAAGATGATATACCATTTACGTGACGTGGTGACACCCGGTCAGAGTAAGTTCAATTTGACATTGCCATGAAGGTCCCAAGTGCTGAAACTTGTGTAGCTCTTGAAAAGCTATGATTTTATTATGAACCGAAGATGTCAAGTTTGCAGTGAAATTGACGGTTTATGAAACAATTATTTTACGGGATCTTCTACGTGCATCTAAAACATGGACAGAGGAAATCCTCCATGCACAAATAAACATGATAAATTCTACTTACCCTGCACAAAACAGTATAAAGATTTTACAGCTACAGACATTCTATCGTGAACTGGAAAGACAGACACACATGCCATGCTGTTCACATCTAAGATGAAATGGACCGGCGATGTTTGCTAAAAGAGCGGCAACTAAAGTAGATCTTGTATAGTAAATGTTATTAACACAAGCTAGCTCGGGATGGGCAGAAACTAGATATCAAAACATTTTAAACGCAATAGTGAATAACATCTGAAAATTGGAAGAACATTATTAACTGATCGTTCTGCCTGGCGACAGTGAGATGTTTTGCTGACACGGCTACTCGAGGGAGCTACCCAGAAATCTGATATTATGAAATACGAGTTATCTATATCTGATCAACAAACATCAGTTCTTTACTATTACTGTCAGAGACAATTTCAAAATGAAGTGGGTATATTTCCTTCTGCTCTTCTTATGCCCTTCAAACATGTGGGGGAATAAATCCTCAACGACCTCAAGCCAAGCAGTGTCATGTTTTGCTATCTCCTGCAACTCGATCTAAGACCTCAACACATCATTCATCTGTCTGTAATTATTGTCTTTATTTTTGTTAGGTCTCACTGTTTCCATTTAGAAAAAATGACCTACTTTAAGAGGCACTTATCTCTATATGATCTGATAACCGCATTGTTGCATCTGTACTTGGAAGTTTATTGCTAGCTGCGTTCCATTTTGTTTCGCATAATCCACGGGCATCTCGATATATGAAGTCCATAAACGGGCACTATCCCGCTGTTCACACTTCACCTTGACAGGATTGGGCAGACTGCGCGGAAGAAACCATTGATGATTCAACGGGCAAGACGAGGTTTACCTGCAAAGCGTTGTGGAGCGTAATGAGCACGGCAAGGCACGTAGAGTGCCCTGGTCATCCACTGCATCTGTATTCGTCTCGTTACCTTGACTTGTCTTGCCACAGGACTCAGATGGACTCAGGCGAGAGAGTGAGGTCGACGAATTGCGCAACTCTTCCTCACTTTAATCCAGTTCATCGCGCAAGTCATTCTTCATTCAACTTCAACCCCACTTGAGGAAACGAACGGTCAACATCATTCTCGATAGACGAACACCATACTTCACCTCGACACCGCAAGGTACAAGAAGAACAAGATGAGATGAGATGAGATGAGATGAATCCGAAATTGCGAATATTATATTTCATTTATTCTACCACCTGTGTTGCCTTTCTCGATTCATGCATAGTTCTAACATTCCAGGTGCCAATTCTGGAGATTTTCCTTTGTGACAGGCAGTAAGTTTCTGATTCGGACTCAGTGAGGCTTTCTCTTCATCGCTTCATTCAAATTTTATGAGAATATCCTGTCTCGTTGATAGTGTGAGGTTTGGACCAAACATGGTACACAATTAAATGAACAAATATTATAATCTAGATTCCGATCCCTGAACATTCAAAAGAAGATACCACGAAACGAAACAAGTAACACAATGACACCTCCCCCAGTATGGCGATATATCGCCCTTCTGTCCATATGTCGGGGGGGGGGGGGGGTGTCACATTTGGCAGTATAATATCCTTCAGCGCTGAATCAGGTAAGAATCTGGTAAAGGTATGAGATGTCGAACCATGACCGTCCACGCTCATCGGCATAACCTTTGATGTTGTAGAAATTATGCATAAAGCCACGTAGAGACACCTAAAATAACTTTTGCCATTCTTTGACGAAAAATCAAGCCGTCTTAACTGCCTTGTCGTACATTAAGGGCAACAAGAGCAAAAAATAAATAGCTGAATATGTATTGAGATAAACTATGCTATACCTCGTACCCTGCAACCTTCTTTAGTGCAGAGAAAAAAAATCACCTGCGACCGAGCTAATATTCATAATCGTGGTGTTAAAGAGATCAAGATACGTTACAGTTTATTTTAAACTTGCGTATTTTATCTATTTGCTTCATGGAGACATAACTATGTCCTCTATTTATAAATAGCTGCAGCTGTATTCGAGAGCTTTGTTTGGCTTACTTTTCATCTGGTGTTTTTCCATAGAATGGCCACGTGTTGATGTCATATCTTCTGTTAGGGTCAAAACGCGTAAGAATATTCACTACAAAATCCAAACTGGCATAACAGCAGGTTCAAGGTAACTAAACTACCTTTATTGATGGTGATTTTAGAGTAGGTATAGTGCGCTTCGCTACCGAGCAATTAAATTCGCCCGAAAGTGGTAAAAGGAGATTGTATAATTTAAGTGTATACTGAAAGTGCTGTGGCTGCTACGTGGGCTCGTGACGTCAGCAGTAACGTGAAAATATATAAAGCCTATTCTCTTCTTTTTCTGTTTCGTCGGATATATGTTTTTGTTTTGGACGTAATTGCGTGGTGCCCGTTTACGGCAGAGCTGCGATATTTACGCATTTCGACTGACAAATCCAGCTTATGGACAGCTATTGACCGGGTTTGCCTTGCCAGGTAGTTTAGTAGGCTAGCTTATGGTCTCAATGTAGTGACATTACCTTCGGCCTTCCATCTACAGATAGTGCACTCCAATAGGCCAGCCCAGAACAGTCGCGTGCATCTGGATCAGCCCTCAAAGGAAGTGAGGAGCACAACATGGACACTCATCGCTATCCAGTAAGGCTTCCATAAATGCCAGAGCTGACACGTGGAGCTTTGGTACTGACACTTTGTAGAAAATGTTAGCTGCAAAATACACCTAGTTGTGACTAGATCTACAAAATACATCTAGTTGTGACTTGATCTATAAAATACAACCAGTTGTGTGACTAGATCGTAAACTGATTAGCCACATTAGACGTAGACAGTCAAAAATTTGTGGGGCATGTTATGAGAAGAAATGAAGTGGAGAACTTGGTGACAACTGGCAAGATCGAAGGGAAGAGACCAAGAGGGAAGACCGAGAAGTATATACCTGGATGGTTTGGCCACGTGGCATGATCGAGACAGAAGCATGGAGCTGGTCCACTACTCTGGAGTTCGAGTGAGATGGCGAAACATGACCGCCCTCGCTTATCGGCATGGCACATGATGGATGGATGTGTGACTAGATCTACAAAATACACCCGGTTGTGACTAGATCTACAAAATACACCCAGTTGTGACTAGATCTACAAAATACACCCAGTTGTGACTAGATCTACAAAATACACCCAGTTGTGACTAGATCTACAAAATACACCCAGTTGTGACTAGATCTACAAAATACACCCAGTTGTGACTAGATCTACAAAATACACCCAGTTGTGACTAGATCTACAAAATACACCCAGTTGTGACTAGATCTACAAAATACACCTAGTTGTGACTAGATCTACAAAATACACCCAGTTGTGACTAGATCTACAAAATACACCCAGTTGTGACTAGATCTACAAAATACACCTAGTTGTGACTAGATCTACAAAATACACCCAGTTGTGACTAGATCTACAAAATACACCCAGTTGTGACTAGATCTACAAAATACACCCAGTTGTGACTAGATCTACAAAATACACCTAGTTGTGACTAGATCTACAAAATACACCTAGTTGTGACTAGATCTACAAAATACACCCAGTTGTGACTAGATCTACAAAATACACCCAGTTGTGACTAGATCTACAAAATACACCCAGTTGTGACTAGATCTACAAAATACACCCAGTTGTGACTAGATCTACAAAATACACCCAGTTGTGACTAGATCTACAAAATACACCCAGTTGTGACTAGATCTACAAAATACACCCAGTTGTGACTAGATCTACAAAATACACCCAGTTGTGACTAGATCTACAAAATACACCCAGTTGTGACTAGATCTACAAAATACACCCAGTTGTGACTAGATCTACAAAATACACCCAGTTGTGACTAGATCTACAAAATACACCCAGTTGTGACTAGATCTACAAAATACACCCAGTTGTGACTAGATCTACAAAATACACCCAGTTGTGACTAGATCTACAAAATACACCCAGTTGTGACTAGATCTACAAAATACACCCAGTTGTGACTAGATCTACAAAATACACCCAGTTGTGACTAGATCTACAACATACACCCAGTTGTGACTAGATCTACAAAATACACCCAGTTGTGACTAGATCTACAAAATACACCCAGTTGTGACTAGATCTACAAAATACACCCAGTTGTGACTAGATCTACAAAATACACCCAGTTGTGACTAGATCTACAAAATACACCCAGTTGTGACTAGATCTACAAAATACACCCAGTTGTGACTAGATCTACAAAATACACCCAGTTGTGACTAGATCTACAAAATACACCCAGTTGTGACTAGATCTACAAAATACACCCGGTTGTGACTAGATCTACAACGAGTTTGGCATGATTTGGTGGTAGGACTTTGCTCCATTGTGAGATGAAATGCAGAAGAAGAAGAAGAAGAAGAAGAAGAAGAAGAAGAAGAAGAAGAAGAAGAAGAAGAAGAAGAAGAAGAAGAAGAAGAAGAAGAAGAAGAAGAAGAAGAAGAAGAAGAAGAAGCAGAAGAAGAAGAAGAAGAAGAAGAAGAAGAAGAAGAAGAAGAAGAAGAAGAAGAAGAAGAAGAAGAAGAAGAAGAAGAAGAAGAAGAAGAAGAAGAAGAAGAACGAATGAACGAACAACGACCGGGCGGGCGGGCGGGCGATTTGGGGGGGGGGGGGTGGACGAATGTGCGAATGAACGAACGAACGAACGAACCAAAGTATAAACTTTATTTTCAAAGGGTTCAGAATTGGTCACGCAGGCCCGTATGACATTTTGCCCTGCTTATTTCTCTGTTCTTATACATTATTTCATTCATATATCACCTATGTAGCTAATCCTAGACAACGGAACAGTATGCATTAAAACGCATAGAAAATGTGCAATAATCAATAATATAAACTTTAAAAAATAATATACTTGTAGAGAGAAATATTGAAATGGCAATTATAATTACCTAAGGTGGGTGTAATGTACCACAGTTTAGGGAATTATTATACTAATTATCATTTCAGACAGTTATTATTATTAATTTTTTTTTCAGGGTAAGCTGGTATTGCAGCATTCAATTGGTCTATGTCAGTTTGAAATAAACTACTGAATTGATCACATGTAATCTGATTTGATGGTAATGAATGTGATGAATTGTATTTGTTTGTGTTTGTATTAATTGCTTTGCATGTATCTTTAGTATTGGCTTTTTTATTATTAAGCTCTTAAAATGATTTGTTCTTTTCCTTTGGAATAACATATTGCACTTTGCTTCTCAGACTACGGTATGTGATTTAATCTCTATTAATATGTGCCATTTCCCAGTCTCTCATAATTTCAACGCCCTCCTGGGTGAAGAAGAATGTTAATGGACCTAGTCCAAACTGTGTTAGTAGTGTCATTTCATATTTGTAGTTATTTGGCCCGTGCTATTGGCCAAAGTTCCTTGGCGAAAACTTCAGAGTATACGTAAGCATACGGCGACGGGACAGACAAAATGTAACATGAACTGATAACATTAAAGAATAGACGGGCTACGACATTTCAACACTTAAGTATACTGCTGTTGATAACAGGTAGTGACAGATCTTGACATCAGGTTATGGGAAATAAAAAGAAGAATGAATTGATTGAAGGTGGGGTGCGGTGTCTCCATGACCTAGGTGCTTGCCTCGCCATCTGAAGGACGTGGGTTTGTTTTGGAGCTGCGCCGTCCAGACAACGAATGCAATTGTTGTTTTTTTTTCTGGACAACCACGGGGGTAATCGCTGAACAAACAAGGAGGTCATCGCTGGAGAACCACGGAGGTCATCGCTGAAGATTCAATGAGGTCATCGCTGGAGATCCATATAGGTCATCGCTGGAGATCCATATAGGTCATCGCTGGAGATCCATATAGGTCATCGCTAGAGAACCACGCAAGTCATCGCTAGAGAACCACGCAAGTCATCGCTAGAGAACCACGGAGGTCATCGCTGGAGAACCATATAGCTCATCGCTAGAGAACCACGGAGGTCATCGCTAGAGAACCACGGAGGTCATCGCTGGAGATCCAAGGAGATCATCTCTGGAGAACCACGCAAGTCATCGCTGGAGAACCACGCAAGTCATCGTTGGAGAACCACGGAGGTCATCGCTGGAGAACCACGGAGGTCATCGCTAGAGAACCACGGAGGTCATCCCTAGAGAACCACGGAGGTCATCGCTAGAGAACCACGGAGGTCATCGCTGGAGATCCAAGGAGATCATCTCTGGAGAACCACGGAGGTCATCGCTAGAGAACCACGGAGGTCATCGCTGGAGAACCACGCAAGTCATCGCTGGAGAACCACGGAGGTCATCGCTGGAGAACCACGGAGGTCATCGCTAGAGAACCACGGAGGTCATCGCTAGAGAACCACGGAGGTCATCGCTGGAGAACCACGCAAGTCATCGTCGGAGAACCACGGAGGTCATCGCTAGAGAACCACGGAGGTCATCGCTAGAGAACCACGGAAGTCATCGCTGGAGATCCAAGGAGATCATCTCTGGAGAACCACGCAAGTCATCGCTGGAGAACCACGCAAGTCATCGTTGGAGAACCACGGAGGTCATCTCTGGAGAACCACGGAGGTCATCGCTAGAGAACCACGGAGGTCATCGCTAGAGAACCACGGAGGTCATCGCTGGAGAACCACGCAAGTCATCGTTGGAGAACCACGCAAGTCATCGCTGGAGAACCACGCAAGTCATCGCTGAAGAACCACGGAGGTCATCGCTGGAGAACCACGGAGGTCATCGCTGGAGAACCACGGAGGTCATCGCTGGAGAACCACGGAGGTCATCGCTGGAGAACCACGCAAGTCATCGCTGGAGAACCACGCAAGTCATCGCTGGAGAACCACGGAGGTCATCGCTGGCGAACCATGGAGGTCATCGCTAGAGAACCACGGAAGTCATCGCTGGAGATCCAAGGAGATCATCTCTGGAGAACCACGCAAGTCATCGCTGGAGAACCACGCAAGTCATCGTTGGAGAACCACGGAGGTCATCTCTGGAGAACCACGGAGGTCATCGCTAGAGAACCACGGAGGTCATCGCTAGAGAACCACGGAGGTCATCGCTGGAGAACCACGCAAGTCATCGTTGGAGAACCACGCAAGTCATCGCTGGAGAACCACGCAAGTCATCGCTGAAGAACCACGGAGGTCATCGCTGGAGAACCACGGAGGTCATCGCTGGAGAACCACGGAGGTCATCGCTGGAGAACCACGGAGGTCATCGCTGGAGAACCACGCAAGTCATCGCTGGAGAACCACGCAAGTCATCGCTGGAGAACCACTGATGTCATTGCTGGCGAACCACGGAAGTCATTTCTCGAGAACCACGGAGGTCATCACTGGAAAACAACGGAGGTCATCGGTGGAGAACAACGGAGGTCATCGCTGGAGAACCACTGAGGTCATTGCTGGCGAACCACGGTGGTCATTTCTCGAGAACCACGGAGGTCATCATTGGAAAACAACGGAGGTCATCGGTGGAGAACAACGGAGGTCATCGTTGGAGAACCATGGAGGTCATCGCTGGAGAACCACTGAGGTCATTGCTGGCGAACCACGGAGGTCATTTCTCGAGAACCACGGAGATCATCATTGGAAAACAACGGAGGTCATCGGTGGAGAACAACGGAGGTCATCGCTGGAGAACCAATGAGGTCATTGCTGACGAACCACGGATGTCATTTCTCGAGAACCACGGAGGTCGTCATTGGAAAACAACGGAGGTCATCGGTGGAGAACAACGGAGGTCATCGCTGGAGAACCAATGAGGTCATTGCTGAAGAACCACGGAGGTCATTTCTCGAGAACCACGGAGATCATCATTGGAAAACAACGGAGGTCATCGGTGGAGAACAACGGAGGTCATCGCTGGAGAACCAATGAGGTCATTGCTGACGAACCACGGAGGGCATTTCTCGAGAACCACGGAGGTCGTCATTGGAAAACAACGGAGGTCATCGGTGGAGAACAACGGAGGTTATCGTTGGAGAACCACGGAGGTAATCGTTGGAGAACCACGGAGGTCATCGTTGGAGAACCACGAAGGTCATTGCCCTAGAACCATGGAGGTCACCGCCCTAGAACCCCGGAGGTCATCACTGGAGAATCACGGAGAGCATCCCCGCAGAACTACGGAGCTCATCGCTGGAGAAAAATGGAAGCAATTGCTTTAGAACCATGGAGGTCATCGTCGGAGAAGCATGGAGGTCGTCACTGCAGAACCATGAAGGTCATCCCAGAGTAACAAGAAGGTCATTGCTGGAGAACCATGGAGGTTATCATAGGAGAACCATGGAGGTCATCGCTGGAGAACGATGGAGGTAATCGCTGGAGAACCACAGAGGTCAACGTCGGAGAACCATAGACGTCATCGTCGGAGCTACCGAGTTCGTGCTTTGTGCTATGCTCTCCGCATGCGGATTGCCCTACTACCGGTGTAATGAAGTTGATACTCTGTTTCAGAGGCAGCTTATCATCAGGCATAACAAAGAAGGATAGTGAATGCAGCAGATCCTCACGCACAACGTAATAAAGACGATGCCATAAAGAAGTAGACATACAAAGACACAACAGACAACAGAAGAAAGAAAGAATTCACACACTTGTAGGCACACAAGAATTGCAATTTGTATCCCCAAAATTACGAAAACGCCACGTACAGAGTATTAATGATGTCTTTTAGAAGATTTGCCATCTGCATCTTTTGGTATCTCATTTATTTTACATGACCTTCCGTGAGTTCTATTGAATGCTTATATATCTATGTGTCCTATTTATATTTGTGAGTGTCTAGGTAAGGCAGTGTCTAGCACTCCTGTCTGGATCTATTACCTGTACTTTTGTATGATCGTGAAAATTGGAGAATGGGCAGACAAGCTGAAAGACATCTAATGACAGTGGAGATGTGGTTTTTGAGGAAAATGCAAAGAATATCATGGACAGACAGGAAAACCAATGAGTACGTCCTACAAGAAACAAATGAAAACCGTAAACTGATTAAAGAAATTAGATGTTAATAGTCAAGGTTATTTTTTTGGTCACGTTAAGAGAAGAAATAAACTAGAAGAACTTGGTGACAACTGGCAAGATTGTGAGGAAAAGAACAAGGGGAAGGCAAAGAAGTAAATATCTGGATGGCTTTGCCACATGGCATAACTGAGACAAAAACACAGAGTTGATCCACGACTCTGGTGATCGTGTGAAATGGCAAAACATGACTGTCTACGTTTATAGACACGGCACATGATGACGATTCATCGTTGTTCATCAGATCTTGTTGAAAGCCAGGAATGTTATGTTTTTTTTATCCATGGTCTGGCGTTTGGTAGAGAGAAATATCGAAAGATTATTAGGTGAGGGGAAAATGGGGAGGAGGTATTCTACACAGCACATGCCATAAACTTGACGAAAGGCTGTTACCTACATTTTCGAGTTTATTCTGTGGGAGCTATAATATGAAGAAAAAAAAATAGACAAGTTGCGTTGCTTGAAAAATGATCAACGACATCACGTGCTAGCTTGACGACTCTGTATGTTGGGGACGGTTTCGTATGAATGGAAGCTGGGTATTTTTTACCTGTATTAAATAACACCGCCAACTAATATATAATAGGAATATGAAGAGCATTTTAATGTCAAACACTGCGACGCCCACAGTCGCGATAGCAAGTTATATAAATACGAACATATATAGCCATTCTTAATCTTCATAGTACACTTTTTGACTTCCACGTGAATATATTTGAAGCAAGACGTAGATAAAAAAACAAACACAGCTAGGGTACATTTACCACGCACTGACGCGTATTAGGGACATAGTTCGATTCGATTATACCATTACACCTATCCCGTTCAATCGGGGTAGGGGGTAATCGTATAAGGTTATATGAGGGTTCATCCATGGCTCAGATTAATAATCCTGTGACCGAGTCAGCCACAAGTAGGACTGAAATATCAATCTGCATGTCCAGTGTTCTATTGAAATACCATTCTACATTACCATAAATTCTTCTGTATTTTTGTTTATGCAAAACCATCAAATGTGCACCAATTTGTCATGGACAAACAGACAAACATACAGGCAGGCAGGCAGGCAGACAGACAGGCAGACAACCAGGCACACAGACAGACAGACAGACAGACAGACAGACAGACAGACAGACAGACATGCCGATCGACTGTTGGAGGGACCAACTGACCGAGAACTGAGCAACTGACCGAAATTATGACTGACCGACGGACAGACAGTAGGTAGATACGTAGGTAGGTAGGTAGATAGGCAGGGGCAGGCAGATAGGTAGGTATTTATGTAGGTAGGAGATAGGCAGGTGCATGTTGGTAGGTAGGTAGGTAGATAGGCAAGGGCATGTAGGTAAGTAGGAAGGTAGGTAGGTAGACAGATAGGTAGGTAGGTAGGTAGGGGCATGCAGGTTGGTAGGTATGTAGGTAGGTAGGTAGGCAGGGGCAGGCAGGTAGGTAGGTATGTGGGTAGGTAGGTAGGTAGATAGGCAGGTGCATGTTTGTAGGTAGGTAGGTAGGTAGATAGGCAGGCGCATGTAGGTAAGTAGGTAGGTAGGTAGATAGATGGTAGGTAGGTTGATAGGTAGGTAGGTAGGGGCAGGCAGGCAGGTAGGTATGTAGGTAGGTAGGTAGGCCGGTGCATGTTGGTAGGTAGGTAGGTAGGTAGATAGGCAGGGGCATGTAGGTAGATAGGTAGATAGGTAGGCAGGTATGTAGGTAGGTAGGTAGGTAGATATGTAGGTAGGTAGGTAGGCAGGTGCATGTTGGTAGGTAGGTAGATAGGCAGGGGCATGTAGGTAGGTAGGTAGATAGGTAGGCAGGTATGTAGGTAGTTATGTAGGTAGGTAGGGGCAGGCAGGTAGGTTGGTATGTAGGTAGGTAGGTAGGCAAGGGCATGTAGGTAGGTAGATAGGTAGGCAAGTATGTAGGTAGGCATGGGCAGGCAGGCAGGTAGGTAGGTAGGTAGGTATGTAGGTAGGTATGTAGGTAGGTAGGCAGGTATGTAGGTAGGTAGGTATGTAGATAGGTAGGTAGGCATGGGCAGGCAGGTAGGTATGTAGGTAGGTAGGTATGTAGGTAGGTAGGTATGTAGACAGGTAGGTAGGCATGGGCAGGCAGGTAGGTATGTAGGTAGATAGGTAGGTATGTAGATAGGTAGACAGGTATGTAGGTAGGTAGGTAGGTATGTAGGTAGGTAGGTAGATAGACAGGGACATGGTGGTAGGTAGGTAGGTAGATAGGCAGGGGCATTATGTAGGTAGGTAGGTAGATAGTTAGGTAGGTAGTCAGGCAGGGCCATGTATGTAGGTAGGTAGATGTGTAGGTAGGTAGGTAGGTAGGTAGGTAGGTAGGTAGGCAGGCAGGGACAGGCAGATAGGTTGGTAGGTAAGTAGGTAGAAAGGGACATGTTGGTAGGTAGGTAGGTATGTAGGTAGGTAGATAGGTAGGTAGGTAGGTAGGCAGGGGCCTTTTGGTAGGTAGGTAGGTAGCTAGCTAGCTCGGTAGGTAGGTAGCTAGCTAGCTAGCTTGGTAGGTAGGTAGGTAGACAGTGACATGTAGGTAGGTAGGTAGGTACGTAGGTAGGTAGGTAGGTAGGCAGGCAGGCAGGTGGATGGATCGATGAACCGACGGAAGGAAGGACGGACAGACAGACAGACAGACAGACAGACAGACAGACAGACAGACAGACAGACAGAGACAGAAAGACAGATTGACAGAGAGATAGACTGAAAGACAGCAAGCCAGATTGACAGAGAGACAGACAGCCAGGCAGAGTAATATTACGCAAGTTCCTGTCAACAAAGTAGACTGTTATATGATTGTGTTGTGATTGTGATATAATTGTGTTTTGATTGCGATATGACAGTTTTATGATTATGAATAAGGGCTCGAAAACCCCGGCCTACATATAGCACCCTATTTTACCTATTTGTTTGTGTACATCATTCAATATTCTTCTCCCATATATTCATGCATTACGCATCTACTACAGTGTGTTATGTCTCCAATAAAAATGACAGGCTTCACGAACAATAGTAGTGCTGTCTTGATTGTCAAGGTGGGGAAAGATTCCACTGATGTAACTTTCTATATCAAGAATGTCAAGGTGGTGAAAGATTCCACTGATGTAACTTTCCGTGTCTAGAATGTCAAGGAGGTGAAAGATTCCACTGGTGTAACTTTCCATGTCTATAATGTCAAGGTGGTGAAAGATTCCACTTTCCATGTCTAGAATGTCCAGGTGGTGAAAGATTCCACTGATGAAACTTTCCATGTCTATAATGTCAAGGTGGTGAAAGGTTCCACTTATGTAACTTTCCATGTCTAGAATGTCCAGGTGGTGAAAGATTCCACTGATGTAACTTTCAATGTCTATAATGTCCAGGTGGCAAAAGATTCCACTGATGTAACTTTCAATGTCTATAATGTCCAGGTGGTGAAAGATTCCACTGATGTAACTTTCCATGTCTATAATGTCAAGGTGGTGAAAGATTCCACTGATGTAACTTTCAATGTCTATAATGTCCAGGTGGTGAAAGATTCCACTGATGTAACTTTCCATGTCTATAATTTCAAGGTGGTGAAAGATTCCACTGATGTAACTTTCAATGTCTATAATGTCCAGGTGGTGAAAGATTCCACTGATGTAACTTTCCATGTCTATAATTTCAAGGTGGTGAAATATTCCACTGATGTAACTATCCATGTCTATAATTTCAAGGTGGTGAACGATTTCACTGATGTAACTTTCCATGTCTAGAATGTCCAGGTGGTGAAAGATTCCACTGGTGTAACTTTCCGTGTCTAGAATGTCCAGTTGGTGAAAGATTCCACTGATGTAACTTTCAATTTCTATAATGTCAATGTGGTGAAAGATTCCACTGATGTAACTTTCCATGTCTAGAATATCAAGGTGGCGAAATATTCCACTGATGTAACTTTCCATGTATGTAATGTCAAGGTTTTCCATGTATGTAATGTCAAGGTTGTGAAAGATTCCACTTTCCATGTCTAGAATGTCCAGGTGGTGAAAGATTCCACTGATGTAACTTTCCATGTCTATAATGTCCAGGTGGTGAAAGATTCCACTGGTGTAACTTTCAATGTCTATAATGTCAATGTGGTGAAAGATTCCACTGATGTAACTTTCCATGTCTAGAATGTCCAGGTGGTGAAAGATTCCACTGATGTAACTTTCCATGTCTAGAATGCCCACGTTCACACTTGTCAGAGTCTTACTTTCAGCAATAATACAGGCTCGTAATCACCAACAAGTGTGATACAAACACGGTCACAGAATGACTTGACGTGACACGCTACAACTACAATTCAAACATTTTATTCACACATCTCACCCATCACAACCATTACATGCACCGTACAATTACAATGACGATGCAATAATACATTCAATAGATATATCAATACAATATACACAACCCACAAGCGCACAGTCTTCTATTATTCTCACAGGCGCTCTCTCTATTCGCGTTCATACACTCAAGTATACGAGCACCATTCATTCCATCTGTCTTGTCCAACGCTCCCAAGCCGTCTGGCCGCTAACCACTGTGAGTCTCGCTAGTCGGGGTTGCGTCCCTGCGTGGACTGCATGATCCACGCATTCACCGACTGGCTATTCCTGACACAGTGTGGTTAGTGTCGCTCACAGGTGGACCCCTGGCCGTACTCGCCAGGCGTCGTTGATGACGACGCGGTAGAACTAATGGGGAGATTATGACATTCTCCCGCTATCCTTTTCATGAAAGGGGGAGCCTTTCATGTACTCTATATACATATGGGTTTATTTAATAAACTTGTCGGAATCGACCCATTATTTGTCATCTGACATTAGACTTTGATTTATATTTGAAATCTGTAAATAAATGTAAGTTATATACACACATTCTTTAATGCTGCGATGCAGCAACACTCATCAAGTACAGTCCACTCGATGGGTTCTTACTTTAGTTGTAATATGACACAGCCAGTCCGGTAGCTATCAGCGAACACGCAACTACCTCCCGACAGTTAAACAAAAATTGCAAAAACGACGTGTCAGGCCGCGAGTCGTCTCATTATAAGATGACTCCAACATTTGACCTCAACCTCATTTGGTTGGAAAGTCTCATGAAGGTCTACAACTTCGGTAATTAATACCATGCATAGCTGACGTCATCTTGATGTGTCACCAACATGGCAACCTGAGAATGGCTTCTATACATGTTACACATTATTACTCATTTCAATTGTTTCCCTTGAAACAATACAAAATCAATGGGGAATAATTTCAACAAGCTGTCAAAGAAAATAAATTACATTAGAAAATCAATTTCTAAGCGTCGTAGTTTGATGCTTATTGACAACAGCGAACTAAATGTCACTATTGCGAACAAGTTAATCAAGTTATGATTCTCAGATCACATCTATCAAAATCCTTACATACAATTTGTATATGTAAAATTTCAGCTCACAAAGTTTATATAAATCGTAACTTCTTTGTGAGGATTACACTATAGTCTGCTACTTTTCAGATAAATTTCACAAACACCGGAAATACACAGCTGGTGTGTTAAGTTGTAGATAACACAATGTTCTTCCGTCTGGATGTTCTATACTGGAACGGAGTGTACAGTTTATAAGCACAGCTGCCGAATTAACTCTTTCTTTCACAATATGGAATAAATGTGTTCTGTAGAATCCAGATGTCACAGTCTCTCTCGCACAGAATAAAATACGTCAGAACACTCTGCTTCGCAGGTACTACGGATATTTGAAGAGTTCAAGTGAAGTAAGTCTTGAAATCACGTAGCACTGTTCGTTACAATGTTTATAGTTATTAAAAATAAAGTTACCTTTCGATCACATACAATACAAGTATTCATCACAAATATTACTCTACTTATAATATATATATATATATATATATATATATATATATATATATATATATATATATATATATATATAATATATTTACATTGGGACGTTGTCCCTATCACACTTTCTGCACAGCGTTACTGAAATACATTTCATAATTCGCCGTTTTGCTGAGCATTGTATTACTTTCCAGATTTTTCATTCATCTGCTGTGTGCGCTCAGGCACCATTGGGCGTGTCGTACGGACATCGGGAAAGAAGGTCAGCAATCGTATTTTGAGTGGCAGAGATATGTTTGACTTCAAAACTGAAATATTGAAGTAATAGTGATCATCGTGCTACCCTGTGGTTGGTAGGATATCCAGCCGTGACGATTGTTAACGGACTGTTGTCTGTATGGATACTTTTCTCACAGAGTACACTGAGTGGAGAATTTGGTCGTGCTGTTTTAAAAGTACTGCCCCAATCGCTACGGAGTTCGTGTCAGTTCTTTATCTGAAAATAATATGCAAATTTTGGTAATTTAGGAATGGGGTTACTAGAAAAGTAGGATAATACTTTTTGTAAATGCAGGTCTTAGGCATTCGCTGTTTACAATTTTGTTAGTAGGTTAATGAAACATTCCGTCAATGTGGCAAAATTTGGTATAACCTGTTTGTAATCTTTTAACAGACCTAGGACATTTTTACATTCTTTGTCGTATGAAGCGACAATTTAAGAATTCTTGACATGTTGTTATTGTCAGTCATGACAAAGCCATTATAAATGTTATAATCCAAAAATGAAATTTCTTGGTAGGCAATGTCAACTTTAGATGGTTTGACTGTCAGTCCGTGCTGTCTGATGCGGTCAAATGTCTGTTCTAATGTTATTACCTGGTCTGTCAGAAGAAGTCTTGTCATACGTACACATGTCGCAGTCTTGTACCAGTTGTCTGCAACTGTCTGTCTCTGTCTGAGTCAGGTTAGGATTTGTCTTAATGTCATGCAGATTGTTTGTCGTGTCAAGTGATGGGGTCGGTCTTTTCGTCGGTGTCGTCATTGTCTGTGTGGTCTACTATCGTTGTGCTTGCTGCTGTCTCGTCTTGGTCTACGTCTCTGTTGTAGTACGGTTTTAGCATGTTGATGTGAAATATTTTGTGTTTGTCTTTCACTGCTATTTCATAGTCAACAGTCGAGATTTGTCTCAGTACTTTATATAGTCCTTGCCATGAGTCTGTAAAAAGTTGTCTGTCGTTTGGCAACAGAAGTAGTACGTCCTGTCCATGTGTCAGTGTTATTGTCCTATTTCCTCTGTTTGCATACTGTCTGTAAATAGCACCAGATTGTTTCAGTGCTTCTTTAGCTAACACACAAGATTTCATTATCCTATCACTCAATGATGTTACTTGTTCATATGATGATACTGGTTTATGTATAGTTATACTTTCAGTTAACATAGAATGGTACATAGATAATGGGCCGCGTGGTTTGGCTCCATATACAAGTTCAAATGGTTAGAAACCTGTACTGGAATGAGGTACTTCGCGATATGCAAATAGTATGGCAGGTAAATAAGTATCCCAGTCTTCAGAGTGTTCCTGGCTTACTTTTGATAACATATGCTTGAGATCCCCATTCATCTTTTCTATAATTCCCGTCGAATGAGGGTGGTATGGGCTGTTAAAGCATTGCTTTACCCCTAACATTCTAGTAAAGGCTTGAGTGGCTGCAGCTATGAACTGACCCTCACGATCTGAGAGAATGGTATCAGGAAACCCTACTCTAGAAAAAATATGGAAGAAAACTTCCATAACATCCTTGGCAGTTATGTTCTTAAGTGGAATTGCCTCAGGCCATCTACTGCAGAGGTCAATTATCGTTATTATGAACTTATTCCCTCTTGATGTTACGTGGTTAAGAGGACCTACAATATCAACAGAGATCTTTTCAAAAGGTCTACTTGCTAGATCTGTTATTTGTAGTTCAGCTTGCGGGTGTTTACCCTTTTTAACAAGCTTCTGGCAGATGTCACAAGTTCTGCAATATTGCTTGGTATCACTGCAGAATTTAGGCCAGTAGAACTGAGTAAGTAATCACGATCTAGTTTTCGAATAAGCCATATGCCCTGCAAAGGGTAGGTCATGTGCTAGATGTAATGCTTGTTGACGGTGTTCGGTTGGTAACACAGTTTGCTCAGTGGTGTTGGTACCTTTGGTGTAGTACCGTGTAAGGATACCACCTTTCAGTGCAAAATGCCATCTAGCATTCTTTGTTAGTCTTGGCTTTTGGCCTATTAGATTAAAATACTTGTGCAAAGATAAATCGGCCTTTTGGGCTGTTATAAAATTCTCCCTCATGGTTTTAGGAGGTAATATCACTGGGCTTAACATTTCCAAAGCCTCAGTCTGATCAATTTGACCTTTCACTTTGGCAGCAGATCTAGTTACTGCATCTACACCATCATCAACACGACATGGTGATTTTACATTTATATCAATACATTCATTTGGTGAGGTTACTGAGTTGGCAAACATACATTCATTCACAGGTGATAATACATTTTCAACAGCATGTTCAGTTGAAGATAATATGGTATTATCAACAATACATTGGACAGAAGAAGTTAAACTGTCATGTGGCATATCATTTACCTCAGGAAGGTTACCCACGATTATGTCGCAACATGGGTGGATAATGCTGCACATTTAACCCTTCCTGTGAGAAATGGGGTGTCAATATATGCCCATGCAAGTGGGTATTTCTCGATGTTACCTGAGAAAGTTCTGCATGTAACATGTTTGCCTGTATAATCTGAAGGTAAAATAAAGTCTCTCTTTAAACCAATAAGAGTACATCCACTATCACGTAAAACGGTGGCAGATTTTCCATTTCAAATCCTTGGTGGATGTTAAGTTTACCTCTGGAGTTTATTACCAAATTGGCTTCTTCATTGGCAATAGGTATTGAGTGGCCGCATGTTAATAGGTCATCTTCATGAAAACGATCACAGATGGTACATTTGTTAAGATGAAATACATCAATGGCATGTGCTGAATTAACAAGATGATTTTCACACGTTTCTTCATCTGAGGAAGAGCTATCAAACATGGCTGCATTAGCCTTTCTAGTCATTTGTTTAACTTTACACGCATGACGCCAGTGGCCATATGCTTTGCAAAGGAAGCATTTGGTTAGTCGTTTATAGCGCTTTCTCTCCTTATCTTGCTTATCTATATAGTTTTGCAAGTATGTAAGGTCACTACCAGGGTGTTTGTCACACAAATCATTTTCGTTATGTGACAGATGGCAATATCTGCATTGGTAATACTTCTCAGCAGATTGCTTAAAGGGTTTCTTGTTACTATAGGGACCTGACTTCGTTCTGTCATAGGTAGCGGCTGCTACAAAGTCTGTGTCAGTCAATCCACTAGTAAAACAATGTTTGTTGGCTGTGAAATAAGCCGAACCTCGTTTCTCTATATGTTGCACACTCTCGCACTCACATTCTTTCAGAAACTTAGAAAATGGTGGTGGTAGAGAAGAAATAATTTTATATCTAAGAATGAGATCTTTCAACTTATCAAAGCTGTTTACTTTGGCTGATGAAAGCCATTTGCTAAATACATCCTGTACTACTGAGATGTAGTCAGAGAGCGTTTGCGTTGGTTTTGGAGCTAATTTGCTAAACTGTTCTCTGTAGCCTGCTTCATCTTACAGGAAATGTGACATAATTTTGGATTTAATATATTGATAATAATTCCTAAGATCTTTGGGAATGGTCTCTATCACTTTGAGAGGTTCCCCGGAAAGACTTCACATATATATAATGTTCCACTCAGTCTCTGGGATCTGATAATGCTCCATTATCGTTTCAAAGTTCTGGGTAAATGCTGCAATGCAGTCGCCAGTGGTGAAATTTTTGACGATCCCTTGTTACTTTTTGTACTGATTCTCTTTTTCTAGTCTTTCTGACTTTCGAGAATCTTTCTCTGCTGATGTTTCAGCTTCTAGCTGTTTAATTTTCAGCTGCATTTCAAGTTCTTCCCTCTTACTTTGGGCTAAGATCTCAGCTTTTCTTATTTCGGCCTCTGTTTCTGCCTGTTTCGTTTTGGCAGCTAATTCTGATTGTTTCAAGGCAGCTTCTGCTTCTGCCTTTTTAGCATCTAATTCTGCATATTTCAGCTCTCTTTCAGCAGCTCTGTCTTCCCGTTCCCTAGCTTTTTCCTGTAATAGGAGATGCTCTGAATACTTTGCCTCACTCCATTTTGTCAACTCATCACCAGTTAACTTTAATTTCAAACCAGCTTCGATGAAATCATACAATGTGGACATGATGAAATATTCCAGATACAATAAATGTACACAAGTTAATTATGGTGTTAGTAAATAATTTGTACAGTATTTATCGGATACAGCTTGTGCCTAAGCCTACACACAAAAGTATATGTGAAAAAAAGATAATACTTAAGTGACTTTCGAGCTCTGGAGTACGATGGAGAACTGTACCAGAGAATGGCTGCCTGAACGTTACTACCCGGAAAAAAATGAACTTCACTTGCTAACGGTTTCGGATGACACAAAAACCTGTTGCTTTTGGAAGAAGAAAATAGTAGGACATGTATGTTTATGTGGTGTATGCGTTGTCAACTAAGTTTTGTAGGTTTGTGTGCTGTCAAGTATGCTTGTTAGTCGTATTGTCGTCCGTTCAACACATTCAACAACTTGCTTTCCATGTTGCTTTCTTTCCAAAACTTTCCGCTTACACACACGTTCAATCCTATTTTACAACTAATTCATCGATGGATGATGCGTTCACACTTATGGTTCAAATAATCTAACAAGGACGATGCACCCACGTTTACACTTATGGTTCAAAAAATCCACGAAGGACGATGCACCCACGTTCACACTTGCCACTGATGTAACTTTCCATGTCTAGAATATCAAGGTGGTGAAAGATTCCACTTATTTAAATGTCCATGTCTAGAATGTCCAGGTGGTGAAGGATTCCACTGATGTAACTTTCCATGTCTAGAATGTCCAGGTGATAAAAGATTCCACTGATGTAACTTTCCATGTCTAGAATATCAAGGTGGTGAAAGATTCCACTGATGTAACTTTCAATGTCTAGAATGTCCAGTTGGTGAAAGATTCCACTGATGTAACTTTCCGTGTTTAGAATGTCCAGGTGGTGAAAGATTCCACTAATGTAACTTTCCATGTCTAGAATGTCAAGGTGGTGAAAGATTTTACTGATGTAACTTTCCATGTCTAGAATGTCAAGGAAGTGAAAAATCCCACCGATGTAACTTTCCATGTCTTGAATATCAAGGTGGTGAAAAATTCCAATTATGTAACTTTCCATGACTAGAATGTTCAGGTGGTGAAAGATTCCACTGATGTAACTTTCCATGTCTAGAATATCAAGGTAGTGAATTATTCAACTGATGTAACTTTCCATTATCTAGAATATCAATGTGGTGAAAGATTCCACTGATGTAGCTTTCCAAGTTTAGAATATCCAGGTGGTGAAAGATTCCACTGATGTAACTTTCCGTGTCTAGAATGTCCAGGTGGTGAAAGATTCCACTGATGTAACTGTCCATGTCTAGAATGTCAAGGAGGTGAAAGATTCCACTGATGTAACTTTCCATGTCTAGAATGTCAAGGAGGTGAAAGATTCTACTCATGTAACTTTCCGTATCTAGAATGTCAAGGAAGTGAAAGATTCCACCGATGTAACTTTCCATGTCTTGAATATCCAGGTGGTGAAAGATTCCACTTCTGTAACTTTCCATGTCTAGAATGTTCAGGTGATGAAAGATTCCACTGATGTAACTTTCCATGTCTAGAATATCACGATAGTGAAAGATTCCACTGATGTAACTTTCCATGTCTAGAATATCAAGGTAGTGAATGATTCCACTGATGTAACTTTCCATTTCCTAGAATATCAATGTGGTGAAAGATTCCACTGATGTATCTTTCCAAGTTTAGAATATCCAGGTGGTGAAAGATTCCACCGATGTAAATAAATGTCCAGGTGGTAAAAGATTCCACTGATGTAACTTTCCGTGTCTAGAATGTCAAGGAGGTGAAAGATTCCACAGATGTAACTTTCCATGTATAGAATATCACGGTGGTGAAAGATTCCACTGATGTAACTTTCCATATCTAGAATGTAACAGTGGTGAAAGTTTCCACTAATGTAACTTTCCCTGTCTAGAATGTCAAGGTGGTGAAAGATTCCACTTATGTAACTTTCCATGTATAGAATGTCCAGGTGTTGAAAGATTACACTGATGTAACTTTCCATGTCTAGAATGTCAAGGTGGTGAAAGATTCCGGTGAATTATCTTTTCATGTTTAGAATGTCCAGGTGGTGAAAGATTCCACTGATGTAACTTTCCGTGTCTAGAATGTCAAGGTAGTGAAAGATTCCACTGATGTAACTTTCCGTGTCTAGGATGTCAAGGTAGTGAAAGATTCCACTGATGTAACTTTCCGTGTCTAGAATGTCAAGGTAGTGAAAGATTCCACTGACGTAACTTGCCGTGTCTAGATTGTCCAGGTGTTGAAAGATTCCACTGGTGTAACTTTCCATGACTAGAATGTCAAGGTGAGGGACAGATTCCACTGATGTAACTTTCCATGTCTAGAATGTGCATGTGGTGAAGGAGTCCACTGATGTAACATTCCATGTCCAGAATATCAAGGTGGTGAAAGATTCCACTGATGTAACTTTCCATGTCTATAATTTCAAGGTGGGGAAAGATTCCTCTTTCCATGTCTAGAATGTCCAGGGGGTTAAAGATTCCACTGATGTAACTTTCCATGTCTATAATGTCAAGATGGTGAAAGATTCCACTGATGTAACTTTAAATGTCTATAATGTCAATGTGGTGAAAGATTCCACTGATGTAACTTTCCATGTCTAGAATATCACTGTAGTGAAAGATTCCACTTATGTAACTTTCCATGTCTAGAATATCACTGTAGTGAAAGATTCCACTTATGTAATTTTCCATGTCTATAATGTCAATGTGGTATAAGATTCCACTGATGTAACTTTCAATGTCTATAATGTCAAGGTGGTGAAAGATTCCACTGATGTAACTTTCCATGACTATAATGTCAAGGTGGTGAAAGATTCCACTGATGTAACTTTCAATGTCTATAATGTCAATGTGGTGAAAGATTCCACTGATGTAACTTTCAATGTCTATAATGTCAATGTGGTGAAAGATTCCACTGATGTAACTTTCCATGTCTAGAATATCAAGGTGCTGAAAGATTCCACTGATGTAACTATCCATGTCTAGAATATCAAGGTAGTGAATGATTCCACTGATGTAACTTTCCATTTCCTAGAATATCAATGTGGTGAAAGATTCCACTGATGTATCTTTCCAAGTTTAGAATATCCAGGTGGTGAAAGATTCCACCGATGTAACTTAATGTCCAGGTGGTGAAAGATTCCACTGATGTAACTTTCCGTGTCTAGAATGTCAAGGAGGTGAAAGATTCCACAGATGTAACTTTCCATGTATAGAATATCACGGTGGTGAAAGATTCCACTGATGTAACTTTCCATATCTAGAATGTAACAGTGGTGAAAGTTTCCACTGATGAAACTTTCCCAGTCTAGAATGTCAAGGTGGTGAAAGATTCCACTTATGTAACTTTCCATGTATAGAATGTCCAGGTGTTGAAAGATTCCGGTGATTTATCTTTTCATGTCTAGAATGTCCAGGTGGTGAAAGATTCCACTGATGTAACTTTCCGTGTCTAGAATGTCAAGGTAGTGAAAGATTCCACTGATGTAACTTGCCGTGTCTAGAATGTCCAGGTGGTGAAAGATTCCACTGGTGTAACTTTCCATGTCTAGAATGTCAAGGTGAGGGACAGATTCCACTGATGTAACTTTCCATGTCTAGAATGTCCATGTGGTGAAGGAGTCCACTGATGTAACATTCCATGTCCAGAATATCAAGGTGGTGAAAGATTCCACTGATGTAACTTTCCATGTCTATAATTTCAAGGTTCTGAAAGATTCCTCTTTCCATGTCTAGAATGTCCAGGTGGTTAAAGATTCCACTGATGTAACTTTCCATGTCTATAATGTCAAGGTGGTGAAAGATTCCACTGATGTAACTTTGAATGTCTATAATGTCAATGTGGTGAAAGCTTCCACTGATGTAACTTTCCATGTCTAGAATATCACTGTAGTGAAAGATTCCACTTATGTAATTTTCCATTTCTAGAATGTCCAGGTGGTGAAAGATTCTACTGATGTAACTTTCCATGTCTAGAATGTCCAGGTGGTGAAAGATTCCACTGATGTAACTTTCCATGTCTAGAATGTCCAGCTGGTGAAAGATTCCACTCATGTAACTTTCAATGTCTATAATGTCAATGTGGTGAAAGATTCCACTTATGTAACTTTCCATGTCTAGAATATCACTGTAGTGAAAGATTCCACTTATGTAATTTTCCATGTCTAGAATGTCCAGGTGGTGAAAGATTCCACTGATGTAACTTTCAATGTCTATAATGTCAAGGTGGTGAAAGATTCCACTGATGTAACTTTCAATGTCTATAATGTCAATGTGGTGAAAGATTCCACTTATGTAACTTTCAATGTCTATAATGTCAATGTGGTATAAGATTCCACTGATGTAACTTTCAATGTCTATAATGTCAAGGTGGTGAAAGATTCCACTGATGTAACTTTCCATGACTATAATGTCAAGGTGGTGAAAGATTCCACTGATGTAACTTTCAATGTCTATAATGTCAATGTGGTGAAAGATTCCACTGATGTAACTTTCAATGTCTATAATGTCAATGTGGTGAAAGATTCCACTGATGTAACTTTCCATGTCTATAATGTTGAAGTGGTGAAAGATTCCACAGATGTAACCTTCTATGTCTAGAATGTCCAGGTGGTGAAAGATTCCACTGATGTAACTTTCCATGTCTAGAATGTCCAGGTGGTGAAAGATTCCACCGATGTAACTTAATGTCCAGGTGGTGAAAGATTCCACTGATGTAACTTTCCGTGTCTAGAATGTCAAGGAGGTGAAAGATTCCACAGATGTAACTTTTCATGTATAGAATATCACGGTGGTGAAAGATTCCACTGATGTAACTTTCCATATCTAGAATGTAACAGTGTTGAAAGTTTCCACTGATGTAACTTTCCCTGTCTAGAATGTCAAGGTGGTGAAAGATTCCACTTATGTAACTTTCCATGTATAGAATGTCCAGGTGTTGAAAGATTACACTGATGTAACTTTCCATGTCTAGAATGTCAAGGTGGTGAAAGATTCCGGTGATGTATCTTTTCATGTCTAGAATGTCCAGGTGGTGAAAGATTCCACTGATGTAACTTTCCGTGTCTAGAATGTCAAGGTAGTGAAAGATTCCACTGATGTAACTTGCCGTGTCTAGAATGTCCAGGTGGTGAAAGATTCCACTGGTGTAACTTTCCATGTCTATAATTTCAAGGTTCTGAAAGATTCCACTCATGTAACTTTCAATGTCTATAATGTCAATGTTGTGAAAGATTCCACTTATGTAACTTTCCATGTCTAGAATATCGCTGTAGTGAAAGATTCCACTTATGTAATTTTCCATGTCTAGAATGTCCAGGTGGTGAAAGATTCCACTGATGTAACTTTCAATGTCTATAATGTCAAGGTGGTGAAAGATTCCACTGATGTAACTTTCCATGATTATAATGTCAAGGTGGTGAAAGATTCCACTGATGTAACTTTCAATGTCTATAATGTCAATGTGGTGAAAGATTCCACTGATGTAACTTTCAATGTCTATAATGTCAATGTGGTGAAAGATTCCACTGATGTAACTTTCAATGTCTATAATGTCAATGTGGTGAAAGATTCCACTGATGTAACTTTCAATGTCTATAATGTCAATGTGGTGAAAGATTCCACTGATGTAACTTTCCATGTCTAGAATATCAAGGTGCTGAAAGATTCCACTGATGTAACTTTCCATGTCTATAATGTTAAAGTGGTGAAAGATTCCACAGATGTAACTTTCCATGTCTATAATGTCAAGGAGGTGAAAGATTCCACTGACGTAACTTTCCATGTCAAGAATGTCCAGGTGTTGAAAGATTCCACTGATGTAACTTTCCATGTCTAGAATGTCCAGGTGGTGAAAGATTCCACTGATGTAACTTTCCATGTCTAGAATGTCCAGTTGGTGAAAGATTCCACTGATGTAACTTTCCATGTCTAGAATGTCCAGGTGGTGAAATATTCCACTGATGTAACTTTCCGTGTCTAGAATGTCCGGGTGGTGAAAGATTCCACTGATGTAACTTTCAATGTCTAGAATATCAAGGTGTTGAAAGATTCCACTGATGTAACTTTCCGTGTCTAGAATGTCCAGGTGGTGAAAGATTCCACTGATGTAATTTTCCATGTCCAGAATATCAAGGTGGTGAAAGATTCCACTGATGTAACTTTCCATGTCTATAATTTCAAGGTTCTGAAAGATTCCTCTTTCCATGTCTAGAATGTCCAGGTGGTTAAAGATTCCACTGATGTAACTGTCCATGTCTATAATGTCAAGGTGGTGAAAGATTCCACTGATGTAACTGTCAATGTCTATAATGTCAATGTGGTGAAAGATTCCACTGATGTAACTTTCCATGTCTAGAATATCACTGTAGTAAAAGATTCCACTTATGTAATTTTCCATGTCTAGAATGTCCTGGTGGTGAAAGATTCCACTGATGTAACTTTCCATGTCTAGAATGTCCAGGTGGTGAAAGATTCCATTGATGTAACTTTCCATGTCTAGAATGTCCAGCTGGTGAAAGATTCCACTCATGTAACTTTCAATGTCTATAATGTCAATGTGGTGAAAGATTCCACTCATGTAACTTTCCATGTCTAGAATATCGCTGTAGTGAAAGATTCCACTTATGTAATTTTCCATGTCTAGAATGTCCAGGTGGTGAAAGATTCCACTGATGTAACTTTCAATGTCTATAATGTCAAGGTGGTGAAAGATTCCACTGATGTAACTTTCCATGACTATAATGTCAAGGTGGTGAAAGATTCCACTGATGTAACTTTCAATGTCTATAATGTCAATGTGGTGAAAGATTCCACTGATGTAACTTTCAATGTCTATAATGTCAATGTGGTGAAAGATTCCACTGATGTAACTTTCAATGTCTATAATGTCAAGGTGGTGAAAGATTCCACTGATGTAACTTTCCATGACTATAATGTCAAGGTGGTGAAAGATTCCACTGATGTAACTTTCAATGTCTATAATGTCAATGTGGTGAATGATTCCACTGATGTAACTTTCAATGTCTATAATGTCAATGTGGTGAAAGATTCCACTGATGTAACTTTCCATGTCTAGAATATCAAGGTGCTGAAAGATTCCACTGATGTAACTTTCCATGTCTAGAATGTCAAGGTGAGGGACAAATTCCACTGATGTAACTTTCCATGTCTAGAATGTCCATGTGGTGAAGGAGTCCACTGATGTAACTTTCCATGTCCAGAATATCAAGGTGGTGAAAGATTCCACTGATGTAACTTTCCATGTCTAGAATATCACTGTAGTGAAAGATTGCACTTATGTAACTTTCCATGTCTAGAATGTCAAGGTGGTGAAAGATTCCACTGATATAACTTTCCATGTCTAGAATGTCAAGGTGGTAAAATATTCCACTGATGTAACTTTCCATGTCTAGAATGTCAAGGTGGTGAAAGATTCCACTGATATAACTTTCCATGTATAGAATGTCAAGGTGAGGGACAAATTCCACTGATGTAACTTTCCATGTCTAGAATGTCCATGTGGTGAAGGAGTCCACTGATGTAACTTTCCATGCCCAGAATATCAAGGTGGTGAAAGATTCCACTGATGTAACTTTCCATGTCTAGAATGTCAAGGTGAGGGACAAATTCCACTGATGTAACTTTCCGTATCTAGAAGTCAAGGAAGTGAAAGATTCCACTGATGTAACTTTCCATGTCTAGAATGTCAAGGTGAGGGACAAATTCCACTGATGTAACTTTCCATGTCTAGAATGTCCATGTGGTGAAGGAGTCCACTGATGTAACTTTCCGTATCTAGAAGTCAAGGAAGTGAAAGATTCCACTGATATAACTTTCCATGTATAGAATGTCCAGGTGGTGAAATATTCCACTCACGTACCTTTCCGTGAGAACACGGTATTTCCAATAATCTATAAAAACAGTTACTCATAACCCAACGGGGAAATATTTCCTTGACCCAGAAGCGATATTGCCTTAAGAGTAAGATAGTTTACTGACCTGGCGTATGCCGTGTCATGGATCTAGACAATTGATGGCGATAATTGACTGTAGTGGCAGGAGAATGGGGTTAGATAATACTGTCTAACAAAAGTGTCGTACATACTGGTCCTGTGGCTTAGGGGCAGTGACCGTGTTTCACGATTCCCTCATATTAAAGATCAGCTGCAAATATTTGGCACCAGACCGGATTGTGTTGGTCTGTAATAATGGTATGAGCGTCGGTCGTTCAGAAAGCAATGGCAAGCGACTGAACGCAATAAACTAATAGCATGGTCAATCACAAACAGACACAAAATGCCCGGGTTGATTGCGACATCGTGTAAAGGACGTGCAACTAACTGTTAACATACAAATGAGAAGTAAGAAAAACGTGTCTTCAATAGTATTGGGCGTGACAGGCCTTGTTCAGTTAATGGCAGAATTGACTGGTGAAATATATCGTTATATATCTGATAAGACATTTAGTGGGGTTAGAGGCAGTAAAGATTTAAAAATACACCGACTACAGGAAAACATTGTGTTGACATCAATGAAGTAATAAACATGTCATGTATTAGTCTCCTCGGGTGTAATGTTTAGAAGCATACCCACAACAGTTTTGTGACAAAACAGTGATAAAACTATCGGTGCACCGGGGTGTCTGACCTTCAGTATAAACATTATAACCGTAACAACGGAAATCTGGACCCATGTGAATGATGGCTTCTGGTCTATATTTGTCGTTAAGGGTGAAGGGAAAAGTTAGTTGCATATCTTGTACAGGACGTAGCAGTCAACCCCAGCATTTATTGGCTGTTTGTGTTTTCTTGGAAAATTTACGTTCAGGAGTTTGCCTTTGTTTTCTGAACTACCGCCACTTATACCATTGTATGAACACCAACGTAAGTCTGTTTACTGCCAAATCTCGCGCAGCTGAGTTTCGAACGCGGTGTGCATGATAACGAATTGCGTCCGTAACCCCTCGGCCACAGAATCGGCTTAAAGGGGTTAAAAAAGTAGGTTGCATATCCTTTACAGGATGTCGCAGTCAACGTCAGCATTGTTTGCTGTTGTGATCTCTTGGCAAGTTTACGTTCGGAATTTGTTCACCTGATGGCGAGGTACACTTATAATAGGGAAAGCTAGTCCACACATAAAACTCAGGTCACTGCACTAGAAGTAGGAGCACGTATATGGACCCACTCTGACTTCTGAGGTACTTGTAATTTACGTCCCCAAGTCAAGGACTAGAAGACAATATTTTACTCCAACTAATCGGTGTAGGAGTTGAACCCGCTACCTCGGCATCGCAGATGATGATCAGAAACATTTAATGGCAGTGGAAATGTTGTTTCTGAGGAAAATACAAATAATACCATAAAGGGACGGAAAAACCAGCGAGCAAGTCCAACAAGAAATAAATTAAAACTAATTCGAGATATTAGACATAGACAACACATATTTATTTTTTTGTTCACATTATGAGGAGAAATAAACCAGAACACTTTGTGACAGCTGGCAAGAATGATGGGAAAAGAGCAAAGGAAAGACATAAGGATAAGTATCTGGATGGCTTGGCTGTATACGACTATACGTTATCAAAATAAGAACCCAAAGCGGATCCAGCCCTGGTGATTGTGTCAGATGGCAAACTGTGACCAGCGACGCTTTTCAGCACGACACATGTTGATGATATTATAGCGCTGAGATTGACCTTCACCCCCATCCGCTCCACGGAGTTGCCAGTTGTGAAGCGAAACAATCGTTTGGATCACAAGGATATGTACTTGAAAACAATTATAGGAACACATATCAGAACCAGGTGTAAGGTGTGCTTTAAGACAAGGATGTGATTCACTCATCCATTTGACTTCGGACATAGATCATAGGCATACATGAGGTGTCCTTTATAAATCCTCCAAGCCAAAAAAATTCCTGGAAGCCTTGGAGATGTGGTTTTATAGAGGCATGCTGAAAATTAATTAGACAGCCAAAATGAGCAATCTGGAAATTTTGAAGAAAGCTAAGTCGCAAAGACAATTATCACAAACATCAGAAAGAGGCAGTCATCGCCTTTTTCTTTGTTGGCCACATTATGAGAAGACAAAAGCTGTAACATATCGAGATCATAGTAAAGTTGTCCCTCGAATCTCTACTTCTATATCCTTCCTCTACGAACGCCAATCAATACGTGCGAAATAGTGTATGTGCTCACTGGCAGGGGCGTCATGGGTAGGTGTGGGTTGTGGTTAAAACGTTAGTTGCATATCCTTTACGGGACTTGCCAGTCAACCCCGGCGTTTTTTGCCTGATCTTGACAAATTTGGTACTTTGCTGTAACGTTTACAGGGTGAACTAACAATTACTTTACCTGTGTTGTTGTTTTGTTTTAACAGCACGGGTCTTAAAAGCCTGTATTGTTTTTCTTGCATATGTGATTAAAAAAAAAAAAAAGACTATCCAGTGTGTGTGTGTGTGGGGGGGGGGGGGGGCGGCGTGCTAGCGAAGTTTAAAAATTTTTTGCATATCCTTTACAGGACATCGCTGTCAACATCATCATCTTTCAGCTGATTGTTGATTTCTTGGCAAGATTACGCTCAGTAGTTTGCCATTGCTTTCTGAGCGGCCGGCTCACATACCCCGTAAGTTACCGACGCGATTCGAACCACTGCTGATTCTCACCGTCGTCGCGTTACTTACGAGAGTATACGAGATTACGGAGAAGTGGCTAACCTCTAGGCCAGGAAGCCGGCTAGCGAAGTTTATAGCGCTGGAAATGCCACGAGCAGGGTCGGAAGCTGGTTCTACGTGTGTGCTCGTTGCTTGTCAAAGTGAGAGAAAGATGGGTCACACATTCTTCCCTTCACTTAAGCCTAAATAATGTCACAGCCTTATCATGGCAGGAAACTACTTCGAGACAAATGTGTTTTGTTGTCAAATCCAGTGTGCGGTTGGCTATTTCTCAAATACATTTGTTTTGTTGTTAAACCTGGTGTTCTAAGACAACTTGTTCAAAGCCCTAGTGTTGCCACACACAAAAAAAAAAATAATAATGATAATTTGTTCTTTGATCTATATGTGCGTATTTTAGAGAGTGCACAATAACAATTTGTCCTTGTTGACAACGGTTTGTGTGTGTGTGTGTGTGTGTGTGTGTGTGTGTGTGTGTGTGCCTGTGTGTGTTTTGTTTTTTATCCGTTTATTTTTTACATGTTATTTGTTACTTAATCAGAGGTGATTTCCTGTTTGCTTTTCCAAGGCCGGTTCATATCCGGGAGAAGCACTTTAATACCACAAGATACGTTGTAATTTTTTTTTGTAATTTGTTGACATATTGCATTTCTTTTTTTTTTTTTTTGTTCTGTTTTTCTTTTTCGAGAAGCCACACAAAGACGCCAGGACTAGAAAAATTAGAGTGATAATTCACAGTCCATGGCCAAGAGGACAATAATAACAAAAACTGTTATAATAATAATAATAATAATAATAATAATTTTTATATATTATTATAACAAGATGAGAAGGAAGTGATGTAGAAGACGAAGAAGACAAGAAGAACGAGGAGGA